>VDFB02008053.1:0-139494 GCA_007258455.2 Sequoia sempervirens
AAAAATTGCATTTAAATTTTGCATGACTGAAAAAAAAGTGCACAAAATAATTGCAATATGGAAAACACAATGTTGGGTTTTAGTTATTTGAATGTCCTTGTCTAAATGTAAAGGGTTGTCTCATGGTGGGTTGCTTGCTTCTTAACACGTAGGGCATTGCAACATGGAGTTTTACAAAATAGTATGAATGTCTTCAAAATCACACCTTCCATTGTTGTGTTTAAATTTTGGATGATTGAAAAAAAAAGTGCACAAAATAGTTGTATTTTGGCAAACACAATGTGGGTTTTCAGTTGTTTGAATCTCCTTGTTTACATGTAAGGGGTTGTCTCACAATGGGTTGCTTGCTTCTTAGCACACATAGTTTTTCAACATGGAATGTTACAAAACAGTATGAATGTCTTCAAAATCACACCATTGTTGTGTTTAAGTTTCAAGTATATAACAAATTGAATGCTTCATAACACACTGCATTTGTCAATCTCCACATCACAACATACCCAAGCCCTTCTAGTTTTTAAACCCGTTAATGTAGGTGTGCATTACAAATAGAAAGAACACCAACTTCTTTCCGTTATTAGAAATAATGAATAAACTCGTTGAAAGTGGTGAACGTTGTGTAGTGCATGTTGGAAAAAACAATGTGTTTTGAAGCCTACCTTTACTTATACCCAACCTTTGTCTTGAAATGAAAATATACAAATGTATAGATGGTGTTCTATTTTATCAAATAACACATCTCTCATTTAAGTGGGATTCTATTAACCATCAACACATAGTGTGCTTCATAGTACACACTTCATTCTATTTTGCAACAATTCATGTTGGAAAACCCTAGGTGTTAAGAAACAAGCAACCCAAATAGTGTTGTAAAACCCTCTGCAATACTATTGGATAGTAATCATCACCTAAATTTGGTTAGTTTTCTCCTCCAACTCCTCCACATGCACTCCAACCTTCAGCTTTCAACATGCAAACTAGAAACAAAGCTTGCATTCACCCTTCTTTCTCCAAAACAAAAAGGCACACGTCACTCTCCTCCAATTTTCCCTCGCCAGAAAAAGCAGATGAAAGTGAAACTTCACGACCAAGCTAAGACTCCCATGTTAATCGACCGACAAGAGTTGGGAATACCGACCTGATGGTGCCGCTAACTCCTACCTACCATTTCCCAGACGTTTGGTCCCATCTGTCGGTTTCATCACTTTTTGTTTCCATGTATGTTGTTAAGAACCATATAAAAATGACAGATGATCAAAAACTTTTAAATATGGAGAAATATTCAACTCGAGAGACAAAAAAGATGTTTAAATTAGGACAAGAACATAGGATGGACTATCAAGATGACCTATTTTGACCATTTTGTAGGATAAGAAATACTCACAAAAGCCTCTACTGCTACTCACATTTCTTTTGTTGAACCCAATTCAAGTGAAGAAATTGTTGTTACACCTTGTCTAGATATTGATACAATTTTAGGTAAGCATGAATACTTTCCAAACTCAAATCTATACAACAATTTCTTCATTGAACTGGGTTCTTCATTTGAACTGGGGTCTTCACTTTGAATGTTGTTTGTAAGTAATTTCACATACATACATGTCCACATATAAACTTTTTTGGTGAAAGATTAAAAATTAGAGAAAAACACTTAAGAATAATGTAACAAGATTCACATAAAATTTTGGGATATAATACACACAGAATAATGTAACACTGATTTTATTTAAATTAAAGTGCAAATTGTTTGCATTCCCCACAATAAGCATCCCATCCATATATAAATCAGAACTTCTAAATGCAAAATAAATTTTGGAAATTTAACTATCCAGTACACTTGCAATTCAAGCTATGGCAGCCAGAATCCCCTATATTTATTGCAGAAGCTTCACGTCTCCTGCAACGTCCTTCTCAACCCACTTGCCCTTGTTTTGTTCAATTTTGTTTCCTCGCCTATATCAACCTCCTAGAAGAAAGATAAGTGTTAGCGATAGATTAAATTGGCAAATTAAATACATTTGGTGCTACAAAAAATTCACTTCATTCCAAACTTCACCGATATTGGATTATATGTTGTGCTAGTTGCAACATGCCAGCTTGTACAGTCAATAAACAAACATATTAATCTATACGATGGGATTTTAATTTCCAATTTAACTAGTCGCTAACACTAGTAATATATATCAACAATTATATCTGCCATTTTTCCATTCTGCTGGAACTGTGAAGCAATGAACGTTCATTCAGATATATCTCAAAATCATCTCTCCTAGCATATGAAAGAGGCCATCACTTGCATAATCAATAAGGGCAGACAAGACACACAAGAAGGATACCATGCACCACTGCCAAACTTATGTTTATTTCATTACTTGTATAGATTATTGAAAAATAATAGATTATTGCAAGACACATTGGTTGCAAAGCACAACGTGCATCGTTTATTCAAGAATAAACGTTAAGAAGTCAATGAAAACCTTGGTGATCACCTTGATTGACCAAAAAATAGCAGGTGATCGCATTGGTTAAATATGATAATGCACAAAATAATTACACATTGGATAACACTATGTGGTTCAATCTCCATGCTCAAACCTTTTCTGATTAACGTAGTAACAACCCAATTGGTTTGTGACCTCTCACCTCAATTTGATTACACGCCCAATGTTTTCCAACATGAACTTATATATAGACCATATGAACATGTAATGAAAAAGATTTTTTTAGTACACAATAAGAATGTAATGAAGATCACCTTCAAAATTTATGCAAACCACATTGATTGAGATAGATAAAAAGATAATGTATTGAGTGAAGAGATTCTCCCTACAATTCAGAAGTTGAGGAAGGTGCATGTGCAATATGTGCAATCGGAATATGGCAATGCAAAACTCGACCAATAGGTAGTACATAGTATGTAATTGAAAAGGAATATGCTCTAAAAACACTTGAAAAGAAGCAAACCAAAGTGAATGAGATAGATAATGTATTGACTAAAGAGATTGTTCCTCCATTCAAAAGTTGACAAACGAGCATGTGCACTATGTGAAATGGGAAAATGGCAACGCAAAACCAGAGGCAGCAAGTACTAGAATGCATGGAATGAAAAATGAATCTTTTCTAAAAACACTTGAAAAGAAGTAGAGCGGTTGAGTGAGATACATAATGTACTGACTAAAAAGATCCTCCATGCTCTTGAGAAGTTGACGAAGGTGCATGCATAGTATAATCAAAGGGAAATATGTTATGCACAAGTGGACAAACTAAAGAGGTTTTGTATTGCACGACAATTTGTGCACGCAAAGAAATTCAAAGATGCTACTATGGATGGAGTTGAGCAAGTAAATTCTATCATTAATAACTTCTACAACACAACATATTTTCCACTATGAACTATAATAACTATTTTATTTATTAGTTTTGAAGCTTCATAAGTGTCACTTGCCAGAGTAATAACTTGTAATTTTCCTACGACACATTGCATGAAATTGTCTTTTCCATCAAAACTTTTTCTCGAACTTCCCTAACATATTATCCTTTTCAAAAACAATACATAGGAATTTGAATATTCCTTCTCTTCAAGCGACTTTTAATGCATTCCACTCAATTATGAACGCACCTTGGATAACTCTACTTTTCTAATTTCGATTCAATGAGATACAATACGAGTTAGCCAAACTGTGGTCAACATTGATTGGAAGTGCATTAAAAGTTGAGCGTGAAGAGGAAGATTATTGAAATCACTTTTCTACTCTCTCTAAAAAGGACAATAATATAAGGGAAGTTCTTGAAAAATATTTTATGGACAAGACAACTTGCATGCTCCGTGTCCTAGGAAAATTACAAGTTATTAGTTTCACAGAATTACATGTAGACATCGTGAGTGTAATGAAAACCTTTAGTTTTTTAGTTAGTAAGAATGTAGTGAAGTTCACTGACCTTCACAAGCTAAAGCAACTCTTACTTACAGTAAAAGTTGGATTTCAATTTCCTCATATGATTTTAAGAATAAATGTAGAAAATAATTTAGAACAAAAAATATGCTTGCACTAAAGTAACTGACATGGGACACTGTATTTTCCAACAATGCATACTATATATATATATATGTTTCCAACAAATAAAAATGCTTGGGAAAAACTAACAGACACATGATAGTGAGTTTTCTAAATAATAATTTTGACATAGGAGAGTGAGTTTTCTAAATAGATTTTTTTTTAATCTCCAAAATACTCGAACAAATCTTTTCATAATGAACTAACTGGCATGTGACAGTGTGTTTTCCAACACTCCAAATAATGCGAGCATTTTATTTGTTCCAATCAGATGAACAAAGGGAAATGCCATATTTACATCACCAGAGAATTGTTCTAAAATATGAAGGTGGACTTCATTACATTTTTTGAGCGTACGAAACAAAGACTTTTCGTGAGGGAATAACTGAGAGGAGACAATGTGTTTTCCAACACTCCAAATAATGTGAGTATTTTATTTTGTTCCAATCAGATGAAGAAAGTGAAATGACATTTGGACTGTAGCAAAGAGTTATTCAAAAACTTCAAAGTGGTCTTCATTACATTCTTCGAGCGTAACAAAACAAAAAATTTCATAACAAACTAATTAACATGGGACAGTTTGTTTTCCAACACTGCAAATGATGGGAGCATTTTATTTGTTCCAATCAAATGAAAAAATGGAAATGCCATATTTACGTCACCAAACAATTGTTCTAAAAGATCAAGGTGGAATTCACTACATTTTTGGAGTGTACAAAACCAACACTTTTCATGAGGGAATGACTGAGACAAGATAGTGTGTTTTCCACCACTGCAAGCAATGTGAGCATTTTATTTCTGGTTATTTTTTCTCTTCTGATTGGTACAATCAAAATGGAATTTCACTTTCATCATCTGATTCGACCAAATAAAATGCTCACATTATTTGTAGTGTTGGGAAACACACTATCTCCATATAAGGTGTTAAAAAACAAGCAACCCATATAGTGTTGTAAAACCCTCTACAACTGAGAGGAGACAATGTGTTTTCCAACTGTACAAATAATGCGAGCAATTTATTTATTCCAATCAAGAGAAAGCTAACTCATAAACAAAAAACACCTATGTATGTAACATGAGATCAAAATGGCCTTTCATTTTCCTCATCTGATTCGACCTAATAAATGCTCACATTATTTGTAGTGTTTGAAAACACATTGTCTCCATATAAGGTGTTAAGAAACAAGCAACCGATATAGTGTTGTAAAACCCTCTGCAACTGAGAGGAGACAGTGTGTTTTCCAACTGTGCAAATAATGCAAGCAATTTATTTGTTCTAATTAGGAGAAAGCTAACTCGTAAACAAAAATCACCTATGTATGTAACATGAGATCAAAATGGCATTTCATTTTCCTCATCTGATTCGACAAAAAAATGCTCACATTATTTGCAGTGTTGGAAAACACACTATCTCCATATAAGGTGTTAAGAAACAAGCAACCCATATAGTGTTGTAAAACCCTCTACAACTGAGAGGAGACAATGTGTTTTCCAACTGTACAAATAATGCGAGCAATTTATTTATTCCAATCAAGAGAAAGCTAACTCATAAACAAAAAACACCTATGTATGTAACATGAGATCAAAATGGCCTTTCATTTTCCTCATCTGATTCGACCTAATAAATGCTCACATTATTTGTAGTGTTTGAAAACATATTGTCTCCATATAAGGTGTTAAGAAACAAGCAACCGATATAGTGTTGTAAAACCCTCTGCAACTGAGAGGAGACAGTGTGTTTTCCAACTGTGCAAATAATGCAAGCAATTTATTTGTTCTAATTAGGAGAAAGCTAACTCGTAAACAAAAATCACCTATGTATGTAACATGAGATCAAAATGGCATTTCATTTTCTTCATCTGATTCGACCAAACAAATGCTCACATTATTTGCAGTGTTGGAAAACACACTATTTCCATATAAGGTGTTAAGAAACAAGCAACCCATATAGTGTTGTAAAATCCTCTACAATTGAGAGGAGACTATGTGTTTTCCAACTGTGCAAATAATGCGAGCAATTTATTTGTTCCAATCAGGAGAAAGCTAACTCATAAACAAAAAACACTTATATATGTAACATGAGATCAAAATGGTATTTCATTTTCCTCATTTGATTCGACCAAATAAATGCTCACATTATTTGCAGTGTTGGAAAACACACTGTCTCCATATAAGGTGTTAAGAAACAAGCAACCCATATAGTGTTGTAAAACCCTCTACAACTAAGAGGAGACAATATGTTTTCCAACTGTGCAAATAATGCGAGCAATTTATTTATTCCAATCAAGAGAAAGCTAACTCGTAAACAAAAAGCACCTATGTATGTAACATGAGATCAAAATGGAATTTCATTTTCCTCATTTGATTCGACCAAATAAATGCTCACATTATTTGCAGTGTTTGAAAACACACTGTCTCCATATAAGGTGTTAAGAAACAAGCAACCCATATAGTGTTGTAAAACCCTCTACAACTAAGAGGAGATAGTGTGTTTTCCAACTATGCAAATAATGCGAACAATTTATTTGTTCCAATTAGGAGAAAGCTAACTTGTAAACAAAAAGCACCTATGTATGTAACATGAGATCAAAATGGCATTTCATTTTCCTCATCTGATTCGACCAAACAAATGCTCACATTATTTGCAGTGTTGGAAAACACACTGTCTCCATATAAGGTGTTAAAAAACAAGTAACCCATATAGTGTTGTAAAACCCTCTACAATTGAGAGGAGATAGTGTGTTTTCCAACTCTGCAAATAATGTGATCAATTTATTTGTTCCAAACAGATAAAGAAAGCAAAACGACATTTGGACTGTAGCAAAGAGTTGTTCAAAAATTTGAAATTGGACTTTATTACATTATTGGAGCATAGGAGCCGGCTAACTCCTAGACAAAAAGCACCTATGTACATACAAAAATGCATGAAAAAAATACATAACATACGTGGAAATATACATAACATGACGAGACATCGTAGTGCGAGGCCCGCCAAATGGGGGATCAAAGTGACTAAACCGATAGACGAGACCAAACATCCGAGAAATGGTAGGTAGGAGTTAACGACGCCGTTAGGTCGGTTTTCCCGCCAACTGAGAGGAGACAGTGTGTTTTCCAACTCTGCAAATATTGCGAGCAATTTATTTGTTCCAATCAGATAAAGAAAGCCAAATGACATTTGGACTGTACAATAAAGAGTTCAAAAATTTGAAAGTGGACTTCATTACATTCTTGGAGCATAACGAAATAAAACTCTTCATATTGAACTAACTGAAATGGGACAATGTGTTTTCCAACACTGCAAAATAATCTACAACAACACTGTGCCTTGCAAGTTTCATAATACCTATTGTTTTCCAATTTCATTACATTTGTGGCACCTCATTTTTCTATTTGAAAATAATGGTTTCAAATGCCACATTTTTTGGGTTTTTTCCATTCCAAAATATGATTTTGAAAACCCACTTGCGCTAACACATTTTCTTGGCGATGAGACATGCTACGGTAGGTCGGAGTTAACGTCTCACCATCAAGTCTTTCCATCGGTGCAATTTGTCCATCTGACCTTCTTTTTCGTTGGGGTGTTTTGTTCCAATCAGATGGAGAAAGTGAAATGAAATTTGGATTGTACCAAAGTGGACTGTACCGGCAGACATGACCAAATGTACAGGAAAGGTAGGTAGGAGTTAACTGACATGGGACAGTGTGTTTTCCAACACTGCAAAAATCTATAACATTGTGCCTTGCAGGTTTCATAATACCTATTGTTTTCCAATTTCATTACATTCCTACTATCTAAATCATAAAAGTTTCTCCAAACAATCACAAAACATACCAAATTGAGGTTAGGGGTGAGTAACCAATTGGGTTGTTACTTCTAAAGGGTTTTAGAACAGTTAGAGTTTTAGGAGATAATGTGTTTTCCAAAACGACAGTGTATAAAATGGCAAAAAAAATGGGATCTCGTCTGGGCTTTTTGCTATTTGAAAATTATGATGTTGAATGCCACGTTTTACACTTTTTTGTCCATTTCTAATAAGAATGTGAACAATGGTGACGTTCTGGGTTTTATGTGGTTTTCAAAATATATCATTTCATTGCAAAACCCACATTGCATTTTCCAACCTCGTAATATATTCTGCATGGTTTCTGGTTTCTCTAAACGTTATTCAGTAATTTCACTCATATTTCCACAATGGGTTGTCACTTATTTCATTTGATAATGGAAAAATTCAAAAACTAGAATACAAGAGGAAAGGAAACAAAAATTAAAAAACCCTCAACACAAAAAAACATTAATAGCCTTGCATTTCAAATAAATACCCCTTTTCCCAATGAAAACTCTACAACGTTCAAAATAAGAATGTGAACAATGGCGACGTTTTGGGATTTATGTGGTTTTCACAATATACCATTTCATTGCATAACCCACATTGCATTTTCCAACCTCGTAATATATTCTACATAGTTTCTGGTTTCTATAAACGTTATTCAGTTATTTCACTCATCTCCACAATGGGTTGTCAGCTATTTCATTTGGTAAGTGCAAAATTTTAAAACCAACAGACAGGAGGAAACAAAAATTAAAAAACTCTCAACAGAAAATCACAAAACCATAAACCTGCAGTGAATGGTCGTTTGTTTCTTCAGAGTTCCTAGGCAGAATGGCAAAATGACAAATATTACAAGCGGATATACATACCTGCTAGCTCTGAACGCTTGCATCTCCTTCCCGTTGCTCTTCACCAAAATGTCGCTGTAGAAAATGAGACCTTGTCTGGGCTTTTTGATATTTGCAAATGCCACGTTATTGGGTTTTTGTCCATCCCAAAATATGATTTTGAAAACTTGCCGGTGCTGACATGTTTTCTCGGCGACGAGATAGGCAACGACAGGACGAAGTTAACGTTCGACCATCAAGTCTTTCCGTGGGGCAATTTGTCCGTACAACCACCTTTTCCGTAGGGGCTATTTTTCCGTTGTGTGGGATGGGGGATGGGGGGTACGATATCATGTTAGATACATAGGTGCTTTTTGTCTAGGAGTTAGCTTTTTCCTATATATATATATATATATATATATATTTGGTAGATTTGGTTCATGACTTGATTTTTATTTTTATTTATTTTATTTATGTTTACATTTATTTTTATATATTCAATTTACTATTTATTTATTTTTATTTGCATCTACATACATTTGCTCTATGTCTTGAGATTACTGTTTTAGTTCTTTGATATTTTTTATTGGCATGGGATTGATCTAATTTAATCTCACAATGTGCAAAAATGAACCTAAATTTCATATCATTAAATTCAAATTTAAACTTTTTCACTTCTTTCTACTAGTCACTATGAGCAAACTTAATGTGTGTTGTAACGCCCCGCCATGTGAACCCCAAAGAACAACAAAATACCGCGCTAATTTTTTTATTTTTTGACCGGGGAACATTGCACAAGATGAATATGTACATACATTACATGAAGAGAAACTATGCATTTACAAAGTTATCTATGTCCTTTGGGGTACATAGAACGGTCATTACGAAATGTAAAATTTTATGAAAGCGAACATAAACCATGATTACATAAAGATAACATACAATCATCCATAAACAAGAGAGAGGAAAATGATACATCATTTTATTACAATTCAATTCATAGTTCCAAAATACATTTGTGAAGCATATTTCCACAGATACAACACATCGTGATTACACAACAGGAGCAATGGGGTATGTAGCACATTCCACCGACCCGTGGACACGAAGGTCCACCCCCCGTGCTAGGAGATGACAAGAAAGGACCCACGACCAAGACAGACAAGTAGAACGATCCTAGGACTAGACCACAAGGTCAACCAAAACATAACATACAACAATCTCAATGACAACTTTACCAAGTGACTGCTTTCAGAGGCAAACGAAGGAAAACAAGGGATGTATCAAGCATAAAAATCACAACGAATGTGTGTGCGAGGCATGATCCCTCTCACTTAAAGTCATAACTAAGGTAAAACAAATCATAGAACATAGTACAACCATGAGAACTTAAAATAAGAATACGATCAATGGAAACACAAAGGTTGAATCATGGGGAAATTCAACATAAAAAGGGTTTCCCATTGCCTCTGGAAGCCTAACAACCTACCACCCATGACTATCGAACACGAAAGTAACTTAAACATTTGAATTCCCATTATATCCAAAACAAGAGGAAAAGCATGATCAACATGGAACCACAACATGCATAAGGAATCAATCCCAAAGAGCATTCAAAATAATAAATATCTATCCATATGTCATGCCCACAAATTTTCACTATAAGAAAGAAAAAAAAAACCCAACTATATATTTTTTGAAAACTTAAATAAGTTAATCTCGTCTATGAGTATTAAAGTGTGACACTATCATGGTTGAAGTTGTACATCTAATCTATACTATATAACTTCTCCTCTTTGAGAGCACGATAACAATTAAATAATTGCTATTACTACCCCTGCGACAGGGCTTTTATCATCTAGAATTATTAAATCCATTATTAATTATTCTCATGTTACTCTCATTTCTCTTATTCTAATATTCAATTTATTTCACCATTATAATTAACTTTCTTGATAATGTCGTTTAATAAGAAGTTCATATTGATACTCACCAAACACATTTATGATACTCACCAAATCCCTTAGCCTAAGCATTTACATAAAATAATAGTACCGACATTGCTTGTAATATGAATAATATTCATATAACACTTATAACATTATCATTGCAAATATAGTGATTAAATATACAACTAATCAATATCCCGACAAATTTTGGTATAACACTAATTTTACCATTAAGTTTATTGTCCCTTATTAACACTATTACGATGATTAGAATATCTATGTTAACATCAAAGCATTTTATGTTGCTTTTAACTAATTAACTTTAACCTATACAATACATTTATAAAGATATTCCTTTTAAGTACAAATGTTCTTTTTACCTCAAGAAATAATTTAAAACAATAATAGTGGCTTTCTTTTATAAATAAATTATTTCATATATTTATTGATTTACTTTAAGAAGACCTAAAGTAAAGAAGATTATATATATATATAAAAGAAGACTAAAATAACAATAATTAATAAATTATTTCATAGATTTATATATTTACTTTTACCTAAAGGAAGATAATATATTTTCCTACTTATCTTTATGAAAGAAGACTAAAATAACAAAAAGAAATGAGATCTCTTTTAATAAAAATAGGTATGACAAATCTTAAACTTTTTGTTACAAACTTTTATTTACCCACTTGGCATGTTCTTTATCCATGGGAGAGGGAATGCATTCTCACGTGAGAATTAAACTAAGAATCTTATAAAAACTAAAGTGAGTGAACCTTTTAAAAACTAAGGTGATTGAGATCGGTGGAGCCCATTTAAATTGGTATTTTTTTGTGTCACTCCCATAATAATGAGATTGAAATATTTATTTGCCGCCTAAAATAATTGACGACAGTAGCAATGATTTACTTATTCACTTGGGTTTATTTAATCTTGGAACTCATGATTTCAGTTGTCATTAATATAAACTCTTAAGGTTGAATTAAAAAAAATGCAATAGAATTGCGATGGTTAAGATCTTGACCGTGATTTTTATTTTAATAATGATACTCTAAAATTCTCGTGGAGGAACGGTAATCAAACGTGGCAGGGGAAACAACAAAACAATATGAATGAATGAATGAAAGATTTTAATGACGTTCGTGAGACTAAACAGTCTATGGGACCGAGACAAAATAGGCCTAATTTGTCTTCATGCTCTTTTCCAATTCAGATCTCCTGCTATTAATTTTGACTAGTAGGCTAGCCGTCTGATTAATCTTGTCTTCCTCAAATAGCTAGTGCATACTGTCCACTTTCAAACTATTTTCATGCTGAGTACGGATATCCTTGTAAGCAATGCATTCCATGATGAAGTGCCATTCTGTTTCCACAACCCCCTTATTGCAAAAAATACAAGTTCTTTCTTCCCAAGTTTCCTTGGGTATCTTCCACCTACCGGTCTCACACCTAAGGTGATGTGATCCCATCCTCAATTGTGCCACTAACAACCTCGCTTTCCCTTTAATAGCTGCACCTAAATAAGCTTTTTCACCATGATCCTTTGTCGGGTTAAACTCTTTGATGTAGTATGCTTTTTTTTGCCCAATCTGGTTTGTCCACATGGCAGTTCTGAATTTTTTAGTCACATAGCTTTTTATTTCACTATTGGTGCTAGGACACTCATGCAAATTGATGTCCCACTTGTTCATCCACTTGTGGTTTTGTTTCATCCAAGTTTTCTTCCTACGATCTAGCGTCTCCTTCATAACCGTTTTAGGCCAACGGTGGTTATCCATGTTTTCAACCTTCTTTAAATAGCTTATCAACCGGATTAAAGCCGATGCTTCCAATGGAAAAGACCCCGTTTCAGCTAAAAGAATTTCATAGGGGACAATGGTTTTTACTTTGAGATTGCTTGTTATTAGATGTTTTTGAATTCTTTCTAGTTGTCTCCAACTGCACTTTGACATACTGTTTCCCCATACCTCACACCCATAAAGTACAACTAGAGTAATAAGCAAACCAAAAAGGGTTTTCTTGGTTTTCCAATCCCAAAGCTTAGCTTTTCTACACCTATTTTGTAGAAGGTAAGAAGCTTTCCAACCTCCCTGTATCCTTTTTGTCCGACAAGTCTCCCAACTGAGCTTATGATGAAAGTCAATCCCAAGATACTTGTATTCTTTGACTATTTCAAGCAGGCCGCCTTCAAAAAGAAAGGTATTCTGCTTATCTTTTCTATTCAATGAGAAAATCATGATTTTGGTCTTAGTGATATTCACTTGCATCCCAACCTCGTGACAAAAGAGTTCTACAGCTTTCAGATGTTCTCTTAACCCATGCGCTGTTTTTAAACTTACGATAAGATCATCAGCATATAAAAGTAGCTTCACCACATAACCTGCCAGTTGAATACCATCCCCATCCGTCTTGCTTAACCAAGCTTCCAACTTATCAATGTATAACCCAAAAAGCGTGGGAGATAGAGGATAACCCTGTTTAACTCCAATGTCGTTGCCAAAACATTCTGACATACCATCACTTGTTCTGATTTTAGCTCTAACATTCTCATACAATCTGTGAACAACTGCTCTATACACATTTGGGATGCCTAATTCCTCCATTCTATTCCATAGTTTGTCTTTAGGTACCGTGTCAAAAGCTTTCTTGAAATCTACAAAAACAACAATAAGCTTCCTCGCCCTGAGTGTTCCAAATTTTCTCAACCAAATGTCTAAGGGTGATGCAATGATCAATGGTAGAGTGTCTTGACCTAAAGCTTGCCTGCCCCTTTGCCCTTTTGCCCTCATTTTCTGCCCAACTGCTAATCCTTCGCTCAATCATGCTCCCAAAGAGCTTGCCAAAGATAGGATTGACCATAATCGTACGGTAGTTAGATGGATTGTTGATATCACCACTTTTGAATAGAGGAATGACCACACTAGTGGTCCACTCCATAGGAAATCCTTCTTGATTGACATTATTGAAAATTCTTTTTTATGTAAGGAGCAAGAGTCTCGATCCCCCATTTTAAAAATTCAGCCTGCAACCCATCTATGTCTTGTGCTTTATCACTCGCTAAATTCTTTATACCTTGTTTAATATCATCCATAGTGAATAGTTCCATTGATGTGTTAATAACAGGTGGATGGTCTTTCTCGTGAACCCGCTTGTAAAGAAGCCTAGCATACTCCAACCATTGGACATCTGTAATACTATTTTCAATCCTCTTTTTCTTTTGCTGCAATTCTCTCCAAAAACCCTTAGGGTTCTGTTTTCCAAGCGAGATTAGCTCCTTCCTTCTTTCATTTACATAATCATATTTTTTTGACTACACCAATTTTTCATATTTTTTCTTGTACTCTTTGTCCATTCCTTTCTTTTTTAGTGATCTCTTGGCTGCCTTACATTCTTCATCATACCATGGATTTGTCGGGAAAGTGTTTGCAACCCTCATCTTGGGGTGGGACCTTTTGCATGCATTTAAAGCCTTGTGAATTATTGGGGTCAACGAATTGCTGTAAATGTGGATGTCCCCATCTTTTGTTGCTTTGACCTCTCCGTTGTTTTTTAAATCATGGAAATGTTGTTTAAGAACGTTAAATATTTCTCTATTTTCTTGATTCAAGAGGATTTTACCCTTGGGGAGGGTTTTATTTTGCATGTGTTGAACCTATTTAATGTGTTGGCTGATTAGGGACATGTAGAGCTTAACTAGAAGAGATAAGTGGTCAGATTTCATCCCAATAGGGCAGTCCTCAATATCAAACTCTAGCAATCTAGATACAAAACCTTGGGAGCAAATCACGTAGTCCACCACACTTTGACCATTATAAGTTTTGCAAGTGATACCCCCCAACTTTGGCCAATCTCTCATCCCATTACAAATAACCATGCCAAACAGACTACAAAGCCTAAGTAATTCTGCCCCAAACGGGGTCACATCCCCATTATCATCTTGGGATGTTCTTTCCCAATATTGATCTCCACCTTCCTCTAACCATAAAGGATTGTTCTCCCCTTTTTCTTCCCTGCTCAACTGAAGAGACTGAATATTAGTTGTCCTTGCATTAAAGTCACCCATTAAGACAACATCCCCAAGTGCGCTGAAAATAGATATATCTCTTTTTAGCGAGGCATAAGGGTCTTTGTTGTCTAAATTTCTCTTCTTATAGAAATTAGAATTTTTTGGAGCAAAGTAACAAGCAACCAATCTAAAAGTCACCCCATTTTCTGTTATTTGCAGCCATATGTACTGTTTATTTGCGTCTTCTTTTTCAAATTCAACAATTCCCTGCCATTTCTCACCTATTAGCACTGTCACTCCTCCATGACCTTTGCCTGACTCATCCCTTTGTTCCACACTAAAACTTTCTTATACCCTTCAAAATCTGGAACTTTGCAGCCTTCATGTTCATGTGTTTCGGTAAGAATGATAATATCTTTACCTTTTGCTATGGGCCCCAATCCAGGTCCTCTTCTCCATGGATATCCTCTACAATTCCAACTTACAACATGTAAGTATTCCTGTGGAGCCCCTAATTCCTATTTCTTGTTTGAAAAACGATCACCAATTTGGGCTTTCCCATTCTTCAACCATGCCCACTTTCCTTCATTTCTTGTTGTTTTCACTTTCTCCCATTATTTCCTTTGTTCTTCTTGCTGCTCGAAAGTCAAATCTTCGTCTAAGTAAATATGTGTGCCTCTAAGTAACCCTCTGTTTTTTAGAATTATATTCTTATCCTCTAAGCTTCTCAAGGCGACTCTTACATGCCTATCCCTTCCACCATCTATCTTTTTTCCAATTCTATTTGCTTGTTGAATATAACCTGTCCATTTCAGCTCGTCTTTAAGGAAGTCCCTTGCTAGGATGTCTGTTCTTTCCCTTTCACCAAAATCTTTCAAACCTTTAATAATAATGTTTGCAGCCTTGCTTTGTTTATCTTTTTCTTCCCTTAGTTGCCTCTTGACTTGTTTCTCAATGATTACTTTCTACTCACTTGATGAACCACTTACCACATGTGACCATGATTTGGCCTCTTCTATTTGGTCTCTTAACTGATTCTCTTTTTTCTCCAGGTCTACTAATGCTGATTGAATCAACTTTAATTCCATTTTGTTTTCACCTCCTTCCACTTCTGGCTTCTTGTTTTCAGTTGTTTTGAGTTGATCTAACTCCTGCCTTAGAGTGATCAGTTCTTGTTGTCCCTTCTCCATGTTAGCTTGTAGATTTAAAATTTGCTCCTACAGTACTTTATTGTCCCTTTCCAGCCTGCATTTGGACTCTGTAACTATTTTAAATCTACTGTCCTCAAACCTCTCCTTTGTTTCTAAAACATCAAGTCTATTTTTCATTCTCATGAGCTCTTCTACATATAACTCTGAGGACCATAGTAGTGGTGAAGATGTAGGGCTATATAGTTCAGAGGGTACTTTTTCAATAACCTTGCTTGCAATGGTCTCTTCCTTTTTGTTCCTGACTTCCTCCATCTTACTCATGCTTGACCCGAGGCTCTCTATGTCTCCTGTTAGCTTTCCCTTTCCTTCGTACTCAGTTTGATTAGTTTTTTCTTCTTTCTAAAATGTTTCTTTAGATATACCTGCCTTACTGTTATGAACATTTGGTAAAATCCAAGTGAATTTTTTCTTTTGATTTTGTTTCAGCTTCCGTCTCTGAGCTTGTCTGCGTCTTAGAATCCCATTATACTGCTTTGCATTTACCAAGATCAGTCTTTCTTCTATGTTTACATGATTCAATATGCTTGATAAATGTGATCTCGTAAGCAAAGAGTCCCAAACACTCGCTAAACCCTCATCTTGAACAGTAGGGTAGAGAGTGGACCGCCCGTTTGACCACTGTGGAATGTGATATCCTAGAGGTATTAAACCTTTTTGACCCAAAAGAGTTAAAAGATCACTCAACTGAATTTGGGGTTTATTTTCCAATTTTCTATTGCCCAGTAAACGTTCTAAAGCTCCCAACTGCATTGAAAAAGGGTTTGTATTTGATATTTGTGTCCCTTCTGGAGGGACCCTCTGACATGCCAGGTCTAGGTTTTCACCCATAATCCCTTGTTTAACTCTCATGCGTTTGAAATGTTGTGGTTTTGTTTATTTGAAATGTTGTGGTTTTGGTTTTATGCGGGTATGCGAGTTTGTCTTCTTCTTACGGAGAAAGAGACAGAATAAACTTTAAAATAAAAGAAAGTAAGGAAAGGCGACAAGGAGACCTGTTGGAAACGCAACCCACTGTCCACGCCTTCCCGTGATCCTAATTTCACTTTGTTTCGCTGGCTTGTGGGGTCCCTGGTCCCTCTTTGACTTTCTGCGTGCCCTTTTCCCCTCTTCCCGAACAGCGCAATCTCCACATGTAGAAGACCCCTCCCGCTGCTTGAGAAAAACGCTGCCTCCGCTGACTTGTCGCTGCCTGGTATATCCCTGTCGCTGCCTTCAGCCCAATGTTCACCCTTTCAGAAGTGTTCACCCTTTACAGAAAATCGTCTGGCATAGATACAGATGTCGGAAAGCCACCAATATTCCTTTATAGTTTTCCACGTGCAGAGAGAAACCCTGACAGCAAAATGAGCCCTACCATCTGCTTTCCACGACATTCCTTCTCTTTTATTTATTTTTTTACAGTGCAGAGAGGGCGCGTGAGTCTACAGGCAATTTATTTATTTTCTGTGCAGAGGGGGCACGTGAGTGTTGGCAGAATGCCTCAAGAAATATGATCTCAAGGAATGCAATGATTGCAGGATATGCACAAAGTGGATTTTAATGTATCACTTGTGTTTCAGAATTTGCAGTTGCAGACTGGTAACTCCAAAACACATAATTATTCATCGCTCCTTGCCGACACTGTGGTTGTTAAGGATAAAGGGCCCGAAAATGCAGCTGGGGTTAGCTACCAAGTATATACTGATGTTGCATACTCATTTAATGACGATGACGAAGATGAGGCAATGAAACAAAAAACCCAAGGCCGAGGTAAATGGAGGAAAAACAGGCATCTCAATTTCAAGCAAATGCAGGACATGAACAAGATGGATTTATTGAGAAGGCTTTAGAAACTTTCAAGCAAATGCAATTGTAAGATGACGCCAAAGGAACCAGGAAAGTTATTTACAAATTTTCTTTTAAAACTTCCTATTATGTTCAAACACTGCGGCTGAGGCAGGTTGACAATGGAATCAGGAAGATTAATTAAACCTCTACAACATTCTATTTTCGAGTACTGCAGAAGTGACAGGTTGCCAACGGACTCGGGAAGGCTATTTACGCCTCTACAATTTTTTGTTTTCAAGTGTTGCGGCTGTGACAGTATGGAAAAGACAAGCCATGTGAGCTGTTTGCCAGTATGCCTCACAGAACTGCGGACTCCTGCAATGCAATCGGTGCATGATATGCATAAGAAAATGGGTTTGATGGTAAGGCTTTAGAAACTTTGAAGCAAATGCAATTAGCAGGTGTACAGGAAAATCCTTCAACAGTTTCCATCATCCTTTCTTCCTGCGCCAAAATGGGAGGTTCACAACAGGATATGGACACCCATCAAAGCATGAGGGACGGGGAAATTCCCAGCGCTGTAGTTGCAACCGCCTTGGTAGGCATGTATGCAAAGAGTGAAAGCAGTAGGGTATTTCTAGAATCAAGACTTTTACTTATTGCTACAGAAGAGGAGAAAAAGAAGAAATCATTTATCTGCCGCCAAAGGAAAAAGGTTAGCAATTGCATTTGGTTGTTAAACATGGCCTCTAGTATAACTTTAGAGTTGATAAGAACCTCCGAGTGTGTGCAGATTACCATCTGCATCTAAATTCGTCCCCAAGATTGTTGCAAAAGAGTTCATTCTGAGAGATGAGAACCATTTCCATCATTTTAAATAGGGACAATGTTCTTGCTGAGAGAATTGGTGATGCTAAATGAAACAAGCTGAGATTAAAGGCTTTCAAATTGACTACGCATAATACAACAACCGTTTGCAACAGTAAATCTTGTCAGAGGGATACAAATAAATTGAATCTCCACTCCTTTTACCAAAACGAAGCAAATCATTATACAAGGCAGCATGAATATATCAGCATGAAAATATCAAATACCTTATAATTATCATAGAAGGCAGAAATAAATAAAAAATGCGATGGCAGGCAATAAGCAACATTATCAGTCAAGGAAAAAAATACCATAGCCTAATACAAAGTTTAGACTATAATGAAACTCAGTATAGCCCAACTCTTAGGCATAAAAGAACAATAAATAACGAAAGACTGTATGACATCTAATCCTGACTCAACCCTCCAGTAAACAAAGATGTTATCGTTCAGGGAAGAAATTGACCTGTAACTCAGCATGTAAACGTGTATTTCTGCAGACAAGTTACCAATCCCCGATTCAATCCGGAAACTCCTCCCTTTCCCACAGAGGTGATCCCCACTCTTATTTTTGAGAAGAAAGAAGGTACAAGTGGCAATTTTTCAAAATTCACGCACTTACACCCGTCATATCCTCTCTTCTTCCTTTTTCCACCTGTAGACATATCCCTATACTTTTATTTAATTCATAAACCTAATCTTTTTCCTTGGTACGTGATTAAAGATAGCTACCATTATTTCATCAATTGCTTATATGGAATGATTTCAATTTACCATTAAGTAATTAGTAGGGTGATAAAGAATTATTTAAATTTTTCTTTTAAATACTTATTACTATAATAAATAATTGTTCAAATTTATGGTATAAATAATTATTACTATAATCAAGAATAGTCAAAATTTACCATTTAAATAATTGTTAGGGGAAGGAGAATCCAACATTACCATAATTATTTTATTTATTTATTTATTTTTATTTTTTGTTGTCTATATCACAATGTGTTGCCACCATTTAATTTTAGTCTTAATTTTGTCACTATAATTACCAATGCTAGATTTTATTTTACTTTTGAATGATACTTAAAACTCAACACAGCGAGAACAACTATACCATTAAATTAAAACAATGTTAAACGACAAGATCAACATGAACTCAGAAGACACAAACAAACAACTTACTTACACATCGCAAAGGGCTAAAAATGGAGGGGCACTACATGTGTCTTTGTGACATGTTGCTATATCATAAGTCAATTTTAAGGAACAAAATCATTAGATCACACTTCAATTTCTAAAGGGACAAAAGAATTAAGTCCATGTCTATGTGTGTTGTCCTTGATATAATTAATTGTCATTAATCTAACTCGTCAAGAGGGTTAATCTAATAAAACATGATAAACTATCAAGTCAACAATATCCTCAACGATGTCCCTAAACACCACCTTGATAGATCTAGATACCAAGAAAATGAAGGTGAACAAGTTTTCTTGTGTGCATTCAAATAAATCAAATTCGTACAACATAAATAAATTATGTTCTTAGAGGACAAGTAATTATCTTATGACTATCCTATATTCTATAGATATCATGCCAAAACCAACTTGACATACATGCTCCAACAAATGAAATTTGTCCCCTTACTATGGTTACTTAGAGTGGTGTGTCATTATATGGGTGGTCATGTTTTGTATATCCTTATATGCAACATCTAGCAAACTAAATCTTAGCTTATTTATTACCCTTAACCATTGTTTCTCTTTTAATTCTCAAACTAAATCTAGGCTCTTTTACCACCCTTAAACATTGTGCTAACTCTTATTGTAACTTTTATAATTTGGTTTTTCCCCATAATTTTTTCTCTTTGTCATAATTGTACTTGAATTCTTGATGCTAACTCCAGTGCTTCATAAATGTATAGTTGTTCTAAGATATGGTAGTTGGTATGCCACTAATATCCATCTTCCTAAGTGTAATAAGGTTAAGCACTTATGGTATGCTTAACCTTAATATTTTAATTTATCAGCTCTAATTAATTATTTAGGTTTGCCTAATTAGGATGAAGGGGTGTATCCCTTACCTAATTGTATCTATAAATAAGGAAGAAAATTGTTATTTCAAACAATCATAAGTTGTAAGAATAAATTCATATTCGCATACTCTGATTTTTGGAGGTCACCCCCTCAAAGTGGTTTGATATTTTATTGATTTTTGTTTTTATTTCCAATAAATATCCTAACAAATGGTATCAAAGTAGCAATTTGGGTCAAGAATTTTTTATTTTTTTCATAATACAAATCATTGCAAATTTGTCCTTGATCATTTAGGATTTTGATTAATAAATCTAAGGAAGCTATAGTAAAAAATTTAGCTTCTTGTCATAATCTTCTAGCAACTTATTGTGATATTATGATTTTAAATAAATTTGGTTTACAAGTCGCCATTTAAAAATAAAATTATATTTTTGGAAAGCTTGTGAAAAAATAGGCAAGGTCATTTATTTATAGTTTTTAATTTGAAACAAAATATAGTTTATAATCTAGTGGTCAAGTTTTGGCCAAAGGAGGGACATTAGATTCATTTATAGCTCATGTTTTAAATTTTTATAGTTACAACTCATACCAAATACTTCCCTCCCCTACCTAATTAAAAAAACTAAGGTTTGTAAAGCAAACACATTAGAATTCACACCATATTTTCAATTAGAGAAATTTTCTACAAAAATTGAATCTAGTGACTCTTTACTATCCACCACCTAAATTTGAAGAAAAAATTCTACTAAAATAGAGGTAAATTTATCAAGGATAATTTGTTTGACCCATTTGTAATATCTTTAAATGATGGTTTGGATAGGTTTAAACAAAAAATATTGTTAGAATTAAATCCCTAGCCAAAACACTTGGACAATTACAATCCTAAAAAATAAATCAAGGAATAGGACAACCTTTTCAAGGTCCAAAATTAAACCTACCCAAAATAGACATTTTTAAGTTAGATGGTATGGATGTAACTTCATAGATATGTCTCATGGAATAATATTTTAAGCTTCATAATATACCGAAGAATGTGATGATTTACATATCCTCATTACATTTAAAATTTGAACCTTATTAATATTATAAATGGAGGATGATCAAGGGAAAATACATAGTTTGAAAGAATTTACTAATGACTTGGCAACCTACTATGATAAACCATGGAAAAGAAGTTATATTCACCCAATTGATAAATTTGAACCAAATAGGGTTTGTAGTCAAGTGTAATGCTTAGAATATGAGATTGGCAATATAAATGTAGGATGTGAAAATTTATCAAAGGCTACAATTTTACATCAACAAACTTAATAATTGAATTGAGTATGATGTTCATTTGTTGGAATTTTGTGTAATTGGGAAAGATATTCAACAAGAACATGTCATGCCCATAATTTTATGCTAGAAAAAACCCAACTTTAAAAAAAAAAAAATACAAATATTAATGCTTGGGGATGAACTACCATACTAAAAAAGGTAGATAATTCTCAACATATTTGGAGGTGTTGCTAATGTGAAGTCTTTGCCATCAAATTTCCCGATGGGGACAAAGAAGAGTGAACAACGACATGTGCATGGAGTCCATCGTGTGCACCTTGAGTTGTTAGGGGTTAGAGTCAAAATAGTCTAGGTTACACGTGACACCAATATATTTAAAAATGATAACAAAAATCTGAAACTAAGGTTTCGCTGGCCCATTAGACAACAACTTTAATGTCAAATCACTCTAGCATTAGTACAACTATTGTTGTTTGTAACACCTATAGTATTATTCTCACCACTCAACTCAAATTAATGCCAACATGATCAAACATCCCATTTGTATCAAAGTGGTAATTGATTATGTTACAAGGGAATAATTGTAGAACATTTTTAGTTAATCCAAAATATAGCTACTATTAAATTAGTCATGACTAGGCATTGCTCATGGTATTATTATCGTTACTATCTCCCGTATATAGTAACTATATTATTATTGTTAAATTATTTTCTGTTTTCCTTTGCTAAGTATATTAGACAACATCGATAATAAAGATGATTAATATTAACCATTATACTCACATTTTTTTTTCCTTATTGATTTTAACATTGAACAAAGCGTACCTACTGTTATTGCCTACTCTTGGTATTCGTAGTACCACTTATTTGTAATTAGAGATCCATATTAACGGCCCAACAACCCTTTCTTTGGGTACCTGAGGCGAGCTAGGGCGAGACTAGTCCCCTGCGGGTGAGATCCCCCGCCCGTAAGAAGTCCCACCTCTTAAACCCAGGAGCAGAGTCGAACCCAAGACCAGTGGGGAGAAAACCCACTGCCCAAGCCAACTCTACTACCTGTTCGGGCTTAGTCTTAAAATTTTCACTTTATAAAAATAACAAAAGTAAATAAAATAGTCTAACTTCCCATTTTCAAATTAAAGACCATAACTATTTAACTTCTAGAAAAACACACACATATATATTTTAAAATAAACTTTTAGAAAAACACACTTTCTTTTTTTTTACTTTTAGAATTAAGGAAAGGTAGAGTTTTTTTAAAAGTTAACTGTTGTTTTTTTTCTAAAATGGATAAAAATTCTTAAAATTAGTGTGGAGAAAAGTAAGGAGGAAGATTTGGTAATGAATTTTTTACATAAATATTAAAATATCAGAACTATTTAATTCATGAGATCAAGACAAGATATTTACAGCATGAAAATATTAATTGCCAGACAAGATGCGTAGTCAGGGGTTGGGTGAACACGAGGTAAGTGTGCAACACTTCATTTCTTTTTCTGAGCAGCATGATATTATTTTCACCATCTATCCAGTGAGTTTTACAACAAGGATGGACTTATTGGAGACGACACAACCCTACAACCCTCATCCATAATTGCGAACATGACTTTATGTCACCCCTGTTGATTTAAATGCATGAGTAAACGTTTACGCATTTCTTCACAGGGATAGCACCTATCTTATTTTATCCCATTCCACTGCAAAAAGGGTATAACACTTGTATTGGATTAATTAATTTTTGATTGCCTACAAAAGCTATCGAAAAGGAACAATTTCCAATTGTTACATAAATGAAAATCCCAGCGAAATTAAAACTTAGTGCTTTTGACAGATTAGGCGTGAATACCCAAATTTAGATCATAAGGCGAAATGATAAAATATTGATAATATGCTCTCTTTTTTAAGGTCAACATGACCAAAATTTTATCTCACTGCATAAACAAATGGTATTAAATTTGATGGTGACCCCAGGTTAGCTGCGCCGTTGGATTTGGATTTGGTTTTGATGCTAGCTCAGATGCTGGTGGTTCTAGATATCGATCATAAAGGAGGAAGTACAAATTACATGCTGCCATGATCCGATGGACTTGACACGACTTTAAACAGGACATTGCAACTTGCAGTGATATGATGCTTCTATCTGAACCTATTAAATAGATAACAGGTGCATGCAATAAACATCTTATGGGAAGCATTTATTCAAAGAGTACATTTTGTGTAAGTTTATTCAGAGTGTCATCTACAGGCCTCACCAACAGCAACTGGTTCAATCTTTATTTAGATTTTGCTTAAACATAATTAATTCATTGCTTCAAATTATATTAATAATCATCATTTTATTTCCTTGTTTTCTTGCAGGACGCTAAGGCCTAAGTTCAACTACTGCGCTGCTGACACCAGATTTTGTCAATCTACCATTTGAATAGGAGCCACTTAAGGTCTATTCCTATCAAATGATGTAGGAGTTGATTGCATCAAGACAACACGATTACATCATCCCACCTATATTATTAACTTGTTGGGTCCTTGTTAATGATCTACACGTTACTCTATGGAGGTTAGGGGTAGTGATGAGGTTGGCACTACTGCCCTATTTTTTTTGTTTATCCAATAATTGAGTTCACCCTAAGTTCTGGGCTTAATCCCCCATCCTCAGAGCCTGACAGCTGCATAAGAAGAGCATGAAAGAGGGCGACTGGAAGGATGGAGTTGCTGGTTACAAAGAGGGCAGTATGGCGTGTGTCTGTTAAATCATACTTGTGTTCAATACTTAACATTTTTATAATAAGCGCTGACAATATTTGGTAGATTGTATTGGCAATGCAACGTTGAGAGCTTTTTTTTTTCATGCACTACTAGTGCATATAATTTATGATGCAGTTATTAATATTGTCTATATTATTATTCATTTCTTGAATTTAACTTCCATTACTTATATTGTCTTTGATATTGAGCACCCATCAACAAATCTCTCATTTATTTATTCTTTTTTGTTTTACTTTGGATTTTAATTTGTCTCACACAAAACTGTTTTGGGAGGCATGCCTATGGTCCCAACTCTAAGAAATGGATTACTCTGGGTTTCTTTAATCACACCAAGTCTAGAAATAGACTGCAGGATTTCGCCATAGGATGCAGAGGGTTGATCAGAATATTCAAGCATCTATATAAATTTTTTTTGTTATATATATAGGTAGAAATAACTATACCTCCAACTATCAAATCTCTATTAAAAGCATTAGTTTTTTTTTTTTTCATTAGTTTATTTAAAAAAAATATATATATCTTATATGATGTGGGGTTGGAAATTCTACCGAGTGTTGGTTCATAACAGAGTAACATGTGGTAAGCTGATTAATTTTCACAACCTCATTTTTAAACAATATGATCATTTATAATTTCCACAAATATTTATTGCCTTTGAGAATGAAATAAGAGTCTTTTGCTACTATTTATTTATCCCAAATGACACCCCAAAGGACTATTTATCACTTTAACTTATTTGATCTAATACAATCTATCTACTAATCTTCTTAATCTACTATGATCAAGATAATAGCAGAGAAAAAAATCAAACT
Source organism: Sequoia sempervirens (assembly GCA_007258455.2). Taxonomy (NCBI): domain Eukaryota; kingdom Viridiplantae; phylum Streptophyta; class Pinopsida; order Cupressales; family Cupressaceae; genus Sequoia; species Sequoia sempervirens. Next base: position 25,404 of record VDFB02008053.1, read on the forward strand.
GCAATTCATTTTAAAAGTAAGGTTAAATTTAGGAAAAGTTGTTTCAGAAGCAACCCAAAAGGTACGAGAAACTGAGTTGATGCATGTAACCCAAAATCCATATAAAATGAAATTATCAAAACCTATAACCATTAAAACAAATACCAAGGTCCTTTACAAGGAATTCCAATAAAAAGCCGATTCATAATCACCTCAAAATTTAGGAGTGTAAATCTCCTAATCTGATAATACATCAATGGAAAAATCTTGCTCTTTTTTTTAATTTCCTTAAACAAAATATATCACTCATCTTTTAACTTGCATTGTTACAAATGATATTGAGAGTAATTGATTTTAATTGCATACCAATTAATTTAGCCTTGGTCTTTTCCTTTCTCTTTCATGTTACCTCAAATCACCAGTTTTTTTTTCATATTACAAACAAATTTAAGGAAATACAATGAAGGACACACAACTGGTTAAGGCTTGCTCTCCACCCTACCGTAATGGCGTCATGGAGCCTCATGAGCTCTAACCATACCCCTGAGCAAGGAAGTATTTTAGCTCCAAGATGATGAATGGAGTCCTTCTAGACAAAATTTCTTATACAAAGGAATAAGAATAACTTAGCTCCAAATTTCATGCATCTAGGTTCTCTACTATCTATTTTCAACCATGAACCATACAACATGCCACCTTCTTACAATAATTAAACAAGATGGAATAAAAGTAGGAAAATAAAAACTTATCTCTTTTTTTTTTTTGAGGGAATTAACCTCTCCATCCTTCTTCCTCTCCAAGCCAAGCCATCTTGGTCACTCTCTACCATCTCCATTAAAGTTCTCCAAAAGGAGAAGTGGGTAACACACCACTCTTTCTTCCTCTCCAAGATATATAGGATTTTTAACTTGCAACTTTTGGATGGGGAGGTAAGGAATGTACCTACCTCCATCAATAAGAGTCTTTTCCTTATTAAAGAGAACATATTCACTTGGACAACCCCTCCATCTTTCCATCCCATCCTCTCCTCAAAACTTGTCACTATCCATTATGAGGACTTTTCAGGGGTCAAATCATGTCCTTGGGACACTATTATATGCCCACTTGACCCCTAACACCATGGTATAGACCCTAGGGGGTTTATTTTTATATGCAAACCAAGGAAATTGACCAACAACTCTCTTTAAAGGCCCATTTAAGGACCCATCCGAAATTCAAATTGGACAAGGGTTCCTAACACCTAACCCCACTTACACCCACATGAAACATAATTAAATACCCTCACAACCCAAAATTAAATTATCCCTTTAATATCAGCCCTCACCACCTCAACATATTAACTTTATTTCTTCCTAAGCTCCAAAAGGGGGTCAAGTTCATAACCACAAGAAGATGTATTTTGATTTACCCATTGGTCATCCCTTCTCATTCTGACACTCTTCTTTTCCTGCAAATTACCAATGAAACCATAAGCAACAATCAAATATCACATAAATTTGATAGCTAAAATAAGATTTAATTGTACAATAATTCCATTTACACTTTCAGATCATATTCACAATTTACGAGTCCTAACTCCATGGTAATGCCAATAAAAATGTCATAAATATTGTTACATAATCACACTATTTATCTTCTACAATACACCTTACCTTCTATTTAGGAAAACATAAAACATTTTAGGGTTTTACTAATCACGTGCAAAGTGGGGTCTTACACAACATATTGAGAAATGAAACTTTTTCACTAGAAAATACATGCAAGGTCAAAACATAAGATGAAGAGATAAATGCGACTAATTTTGTTGACAAAAATATTGTAAACTTCCTCAACCTAAGACAAAATACTATTCTCTCTTCAAATAAGGGTACATGTTGGCATTGTGATAACAAATGGTATGGAAATCATAAGTGTATCAATAATGAGAAAATGTGTGATAGTAAATGGTCTAGAGATCATAAGTGTCAATAGTGAGAAAAGACTATTGATTATTGAGAATAAGGTTGAAGAATAGGGAGAAGTAGCTTCAGGAGAACCAAATATGGAACTTGAGTGCATGCAAATTCTAAGAAAGAAATTCCTACAATCTTCTTACATGCATCAAATGGGATAAGCATATCACAAACAATTAAAGTAGTTGATTACATCAAAAAGAAAAAGGTGATAGTGTCATGCCAAATTTTTTTGCATGGTCATAACACATTATCTACCACAACTAACCAAATTTTAAATTGAAATACAAAAAAACTTATTAATAAAAAAGTGGTAGAATTTCACTTATATTATATTATAATAACAAGATTACAAATGAAATAGATGAGAGCATAATTTAGTAACCAAAAAACATAAAAACAAGGACGCAATAATACAAAGATAGAGTAAACAAAAAAAGCTTTGAACTACAACCAAATGAGTTATCCTTCACAACTACCACTATAACTTGAAACCTTAAAAGCATCAACTTGGGGAGGCAAGATCTTCCCATGGAAATTTAAGCAACATGTTTGAGTAGAAAGTGAAGAGAGTTAAATAAATTAGAGGCTCAAATATAAAAAATATCCTCACCAATTTCCTTTCGATGAAGATCCAAATATGACAAGGAATCCAAAGGAGAATTAGAAAGGAGACACACTCTCATGGCCAAAAGGAAATAGTGCATAGCGGGAGAAATTTGAAGGGCCCCTTTTGAAAAAACACCACCTAGATTCACTTCCCCTAGTCAACATCATAGTCTAATAAGGCTTTCTCGAAAGACTAAAGAGAGAAAATGAAAGGTTGAATGTAGGTCTCTACCAAAAACTGCACCAAATTAGCATCATTAAAAAAAACCATGTGGTATTTGAAAGAAAGGAGGAAGCAACATTTGAAAATAGTAAGGATTTAAAATGAAAAGCTAACAAATTCTTCCCTATATTTTATTGAATAGATTTTTCCATGAGATCACATAATAAAATAAGCACTTTACTTAGTTTTAACTTGTCAAAAGGATGGGAATATGATTTCTCCCAAAAGCATTGAGACAACAACACCCTCTTATTCAAATCCATTATTCCAAGTTGATAGCAAGTTTTTCAACATGAAAGGTGACCATAAATACCAAGAAAATATCTTCAAAGCATTAAAAATCACTACAAATCCCAAAATCCATGTGAATCCACAACCAAACAATGAGCTAAGGTATGAGGACTAAATTCACACAAAAGATGTTACTTACTTTACTTAGTTTCAACTTGTCAAAAGGATGGGAATATGATTTCTCCCAAAAGCATTCAACACCAAAGGTAACCATAAATCCCAAGAAAATATCTTCAAAGCATGGAAAATCACTATGAATCCCAAACTCCATGCAAATCCATGATCAAATAATGAGCTAAGGTATGAGGACTAAATTCACACAAATGATGATACTACTTAACATAGGAGATAATTAGCAAAATAATTTTGAATTATTATCTATCCTTACACTAAAAACCAAGCAAATATTAACAAAAAAAGAGATTTGACCAATTGTGATTCAATAATTATGAGAAATTGCTTAGTCACATATGCTCTCCAATGTGGCTAAGACTTGATATAGCTCATCAAGATCTAACACAACAATACATGAGTGAGCCATATCAACCCATTCAAAAATATTTGAATTTTCCTTATAATAAATATTATTTTTATTAACCAAATTGGCTAATCTATCTACAAATCCAGTAACCTCCCTAAAACAATGACAACCTTCAAAATAATCAAACTAGTGTAAGACACTTCAAGCTAATTGCATCACATTTGATAATTTCTGAGAACCCAAGTGTCATTTTTAATGGTATTAATTACAAGCATCAAATCTCCTTCTATGACGACCTTCAAAAATTTCTCCCTAACTACAATTATAAGTCTCAATGATAAAGCTTGGATTTTAACTTCATTATTTGATCTACAAGGTAATTTCTTTGAAGTTGTGAAAAGGATTCTACTACCTAGAACATGTAAAACATAATTGATTCAAATAAGCCAAATTTTCCCTAGAATCTCAACCAAAGTTAATCTTGATGAGAGGGATAGGATGCACCAATCATTTGAAATTCATTATGGGATACATAATTTTATTAAATTTGATAGCACCACGAAGAAGAGGACATATAAGTGGCCACTCTTTAAGGATAGAAGAGTACCAAGAAGAAAAAAATCTATTATGTTGAGAGTGACGAGACATTACCATCTCTAAAATTACCAATTCCAACTTTTAAATCACTATCTCACATGAAATAGAATTATTCATAAGAATTATGTAATTTCTCTCCCTCTAAATATGTCAAATTAACAAAGAAGGAGAAACCTCCCATTAGCAACCAAAGTGGAATTTTGGTAAAGGACTAACCAACTTGAAAATAACTGTGTTACACCTCGTTTCTTAGTTACCAGGTTACTTTTACCTTCATGAGTAAATATGATGATAAATGTAAATCGTGACCTTAATATGTTTAATAGGTGAATGAAATACTGAAATATGCATTAAGATGAAATTGCTTTTGAAGGAATGATTAAGTTTTATACACTAATAGAAAATGAGATGAATGAATATATATTGCAATATGATTACTCTAATGATTTGAGGATGCAAATGGGTTTCATGTGAATGGTTAACTACCTTTGTGATGCACTAAGTTGGATGCAGGAAGGATTCGAGCCCTCAGGTAAGAGAGGGGGAGTATCACTCAGGAGAAGAACTTGGTTTGGTAACCCTAATAAGCTTAATTGAGCATACACACACTCACATCCTAGTATAGTTAAGTTGAGTCGAGTTAGTTCATGAATCAGGTAAGTTATCTTTGGTCATAGTTTGGGGATGATTTGAATAACATTGGTTTTAGTCTTGGGTTTCTTGATTGTTCTTGATTTGAATCAAAGTGTCTGAGTCTCTACATTGGGTATATATATGTTTACGTATAAAAGTAATTCTAGTATCTTGAATTGATTAAGACTTGTATGAATATGTTGTATTGCTATATATATGTATATAGGATTGATATATACAAATATATATATATATATATATATATATATATATATATATATATATATATATATATATATATATATATATATATATACATAATTTAAATGATTATTATATTTATTATTATTTTAATAAATGTATAGATATATATAATTATTCTCATATATGTTTTATCTATTTGATTGACAAAATGCACTTAATAAACACATGAAAATAAATATATATATATAACATATTATTATTTTATATATATATATATTAAAAAGCATTTAAATGGACTTAAGTGCATGAGTAAAAACACAAGCCATATATTGGTTGAAGGCTTGAATGAAAGCCAACAATAAAACAAGTGTATGTTGCGCATAATGTGCTCAAGAGAGGAGATTAAATCAAAGCGCATAGGTTGTAATATGGCGCTGAGTAAATACAGATAAGAGAGAGCCAGCAATGCTAGCGCATAGTTTGAAAGAACATATTGCATTATGATTTGAATACAAATTAATAGTGAATGGAGTTTGTAAAAGCAACGTTGCTTATATATTAAAGATGTTATTTCAAACCCACGCGCCATGCTGATAAGTGAATAGGTTGTGCCATGATGGGAGAATAATTCTTAATGCATATAACAACGCATGAGTATTGTGTATGGAATCATTTATAAAGGAAATAATATTGTTGACTTTGTCAAACCAACGCGTGAAGAGAGGGCGCGTGATATGTATTGGTGGTGCCATAATCTGAGAAGTTTAAACAAATAAAAGTTTTCATACTACGCTAAAACTAATGCTCAGCCTTGATAAGGGCATAAGACTCGGTCAATAACCACGAGCTGGTTAAGGTAGTTGACTTATATTGGTGAGGCTTGTATTTTTGAGGTTAAATCATTGTTGTTACTAAGAGAAGAGAAACTCATTTTTAACAAAGAAGCTGGATTGTATATGTATTTGCAAACCAGTGTTATAAGCAGCCACCTCTCATTTCTTGAGTTTAGTCGATGCATTTGGAATAGGAAGGTGGCGGATTTAGAAGCCTATTTGTAGCATTAAGATGCTCAGATTTTAGTATAAATAGAAGTGTTCTCTTTACCATTTGTTAAACTTTTCCATTCAGATTTCTTCATTGTTATTATATGTATAGGAGTGAATTTTGACCCCCTATGCAAATTCTCCTTTTACACACCCTCACCTTAGAAAATCAAATTCGAAGGTGAAATTCCACATCAGCCAACTGCCTTCCTTCCATTGGGCGTTTGTCTTTTGTGTTAGTGAGAGAATTTATGTCAGGGATGCGTGCGCAATGCGCAAATGTCCACGTAGCGTGTTGCTGTCCTTGACGGATTCACGTGTCTGAAGTTGGAAGAGGCGTTACACTTTCAATTGGGGTCAATTTGTAACGTCCCTCTTCGACCAACTGACCTCGAAAATGACAAATTCTTCCTTCTTCTCCTTCAAATTCATCCATCTTCATCTCATTTCACTCTCCTAAATTCTTTAAGTAACAAATTGACATTCTCTTAGCATTTCTAGCATTCTCTTCACTCTCCAGCAACACTTCAACACTCCATTGCAACAACAACCCTCCATCAACTCCACATAGAAAGTGCGAAGCAAGCCATAGTAGCATGGGCTCGGAGTCTTACGAGACTTCCCTTCATCACAGTTGAGGCTGTGGTGACCTTGCCAAGTCCGCATTCCCCTCCATTGGCTAGTGAGCTTTTGGGTGGAAGTGGTAACGTTTCGCTCCTCTCCTTTGTGATTTGGTTGAGTAGCACTTTACTGTTTTGTAGTGTTTATTGCAACTTCTACTTTCTTTACCTCTTTATCGCATATTTCTATCTCGTTGCTATTTGGCTGTCCGTGGAGGTGGAAACATCAAAATGGGGCAGACCCCTATACAGCCCCAACAATTTTCCCCTTCTTTCTTATGTGCAGGTGAAAGTACGTGTGGAGCTAGCTGGCGAACATGCACTTTCATGAGATCATCTTTATCACCCTAGTTCTCATTTACTTGTTTTATCACTTTAGTTTCTATTTCTTGTACTTGCTTATTCTATTTTTACCATCTAGACTAGTCAGTTAGGCTGTCAACTTGTTTTTTGGTAGTTTGTATTATGCTCACTATTTTCTAACCATACGGATGCCAACAAGCCGCGCTGACATTCCAGAACTACGTTTTCGTCCTCGGACAAAGAGTTGTCTGTGGCACAATACTAACTCTGAAAACCAGTTTGCCTAGCCTAAACCTAAGCTCGAGATCTGTAGAGTGATTGAAGTATATTATAGTCCTCATCATTCTCGATCCTTGTCTCAAAACATCCCTTTAGAGTGAGGTAAGTTATGGCAACCCTCCGCTCTCGGCTCTCCATGACTTGGAGCCTTGATGTGGTTGGTCCCCCTCTCTTACATTTTTGGTGAACTTGACATGAACTAATGTCTATCCATTCGCCAGTGTTGAGACTTTTCCCTTGTGCCTTGTGATCATTGTAAGCCTGAGTGTTGTGAAGGCTTATGAGCATCACAACCCAGCCCATGACTTATAGGTACGTTGTTAGGAAAAGTGTGCGACACCTTCTGATGGAGAGGATGAAGGTCACTACTGGTTTCTCAACAGGCCTTTATGCTAGATCTATCGTCGGTCTATCTGCCCAGGAGCAGTTGTCAAGGGGCGAGGTAGGTTCTCCAATGAGACCGACCACGTCCCCACTCCTCTTGCGTCTCCTACACCATCGTCAACAGACAAGCACAAGGTTGTTCACATTCCTTTAGAATATATCTCTACCCAGGTTAGCAAAGGACTAGGTGACTTGGAAAATCACCTGGAAAAGGACCCGAAGATGGCTAAAGCCACTTGGGTTATTAGCAAAATAAAGTATATGGTGGGAAAGGACCGAACAAGCATAAAATTTTTGGCTAGTCTCTCTAGTCTAACTAAAACATGTGCCCCTCCAAACAACCCTAACATTATACAAGGGGCTGCTTTTGAAGACCATGAAAGATAGTTAGGAATTTTGATGCCTCCCACGTCTGTGTACATGGCCGACACAGTCCTGTCGATCAACGTCCCCTCTGCCTCTGAGAGATCCAAAACTATCAAAGCAAATAGAGTACCCTTAGGCTTTAGTTTCACCCCTCCTATAACCTCTAGTGGTGGAGGTTTTGGTGGGTTAAGTGGTGGAGGCTTTGGTAGTGGTGGTGGCTTTGGCGGCAGAAGTGGCACTAGCGGAAGTGGTTTCGGTGGAGGCCCTGTTGGTGGCAATGGCTCCAGCAGTGGTCCTGGTGATGGCCCCATTGGTGGTTCTAGAGGTGGCTCCAGTGATGGTCCTGGAGGAGGTTCCATTGGACTTTTTTCATCCCAAGACCCTATTCTGAATACTCTTCTTCAGAATATGAGTAAGATGCAAGGCCAGTTGGCGAGTCTCTCGCAGGCCTCTACCCAATCTATATTTCAACCCTTCTTCCGATATAGCCCATTGTCGGTAGCAATTCTAAACACTCCCTTCCCATAAGGAATAGAGATTCCTAAATTCAAAAAATATGGTGGCAAAGGGGATCCACAAATGCATGTGTCTGCCTTTAATGCCCTATGTACAAATTTGTTCCATCACGATGCATTGATGGAAAAACTGTTCCCTTGATCTCTTAAGGACATAACTCTTGAATGGTACCGTTCCTTACTTGACAACTTTATCTTCTCATTCAATCAACTTGTAAATCAGTTTCTCCGATAGTTCCAAGCCAACATCGAACCGAAGATCACCTTTTCCGATCTCGTCCGATGCAAGCAAGGGGATAATGAGAAGATTACTGATTTCATAGCGCGGTACCAAGCGCTCTTCTTGTAGATCTCATACCTGTTGCACGATTCTAACATGCAGGTGTTCATAGGGAACTTGCAGAGACCTTGGCATGAGAAGTTTTCCCTTATGAAGTACCCTTCTTTCGTGCATCTGTGTGGAACATTATGAGAATATCAACAAACAGTAGTTTAGTTTGGGGGATCCTCCTCACGCTCCCGTTCAGAAGGAAAGTCTATTGTATCGATCTCTAGAAAAGGTAAGGTTGTTGCGAATGTAGTAGTCGCTATGAATGATAACGGCCTCAGACGTAACAAAAGGTTCACAAAGTTGGCAAAATCTTATTCTTCCATCTTGCAAAAGTTTCTAAAGGATAAGATCATAACCTTGGAGAACCCTAAACCTCTCAAGGAACTTTACCCTAGTTGGTACGATGCAAATAATTTCTGTCAGTACCATCGAGTTCATGGACATGATACCGAATGTTGTATGTGCCTACATCACGAGATACAGGATCGCATCAAGGAAAATACTATTCGTCTCGATGCGAATAAACAAAATGCAAACAAATCAGTGGCGAAAGCGAATAGTGAGTTGCAGGTATACATAAACCCATTTCCATCACATTCTGCCAACATGATTATCAATCCCTCCAATTCTACCACTCGACCTGAGGTGTATGTTAACATGGTCATGGTTACTCCTACTATGCAACCTACAATTGGGTCACTAGACGTGACATTCACATCGCAGGATTTTCCCTTGAACAACAAGCCCTCTCCCCTCTACATTCCCGCTCACCTCAATGGAAACATTGTGACGGGGGTCTTAGTCGACCCCAGGAGCCGAGTAAATGTCATTACAGAAGAGACATTGTGGCTTAATTCATTGCATAGAAAGGAGTACGAAGAAAAAAAATCCACCATCCACACACATGATGGTCTTTCTCTCAAGCCGTATGGCTCGATAACTTTGTCCATCCTAGTTGGTCCTAGGGCTGTAGACACAATTTTTGATGTTATTTCGGAATTGGATTTTCAGGATGAAGTTAGGAATACCCTGGCTAGCTTCCATGAATGGAATCGCCTCCATCATTCATAAGTGTTTGAAGTTCTCCCATGAGGGTGTTGTGCACGTAGTGCATGACACTAGATACCAGCGATTGGTGTCCCGCAGGGGCTACTCGTTGGATCATTTTTGGCCCACCCTAGTTGGTCCGCTCCCCCCAAGAACGAACCTACTTTACAAGAACTATGTGAAGTATAAGATTGGGAGCAAGGGACAGATGAAATTAACCCTTCCAGTAGTGCAACAGTCAACTTCCTCCTCTTCTCAAAAGGGAAAAGAGAAACTCCCCCGTCCTCAGGATGGATCTCCCGCTCCTCTTTCTAGAGAAGAGTTATGGATGAATATGCCTGGCTTCTACCCATTGAGTCCAATGACACCCTGCTTGGCATAAACCTAAGATTAGGATATCGGACCTCCCTACTAAACCACCTGGACCTTGGTACTACTTGTATGGCAAGGGAAAGAGTCCCCGTGGGGAATCCTTTATGTCTCAACCTCCGCAGCCTCCCACCACTTGTACTCCCAAAGTAGTAAACAGGAAAAGGCCCATTATCGAGGCATTAGAGTCGACTCCCCCTGTTGTTTCTCAATCTTTTCCTGCTACTCTCATTTAGGAGCCTGTCCCTCCACCGAAAATAGTTGTGGTGGACACTCCCATGGTTGAGCAAGAATCTTTTGTCCCTTCGCAACCTCTGGTCTCTAGCTCGAAGAGTCATAGAAACCACCTTGTGCATGAGTGCAAGCATTGGCGGAAGGCTCTTGCAGTTGAACAGGCCGTTGTGTAGAAGAAGGAAGAGGAGATTTCTGCCCCTGCTTCAGGGCCTCCTGATGTATCCTCCTCTCTCCTTCCCTCTGTTTCCATTCAATCTAGTTCAATCTCGCTTTCAAATCCCGTTGTGAGTACAAGTGCACCTGGCCCTAAAAAGGTGGAGGTTTTTATTGCTCCTTCGGTGGAGCCACCCTTGTTGATGTCCCTTCTAAACATCCCTCCATTCCCTAAATCCGTGGATATGCCGAATACCTCGGGGTAAACCCACAATAGTGGGTTACAATTTTTTGAATGAAGAAAAATTAGAAATGCCCATCAAAAAATTTAAAATGGTTTATCCCTTCTAATGAAGGGGGTTCGAATGAACCACCCCCCTTCTAATGAACCCCTCCCTTCGAATGAACCCCGCCCCTTTCTAATGAACCCACCCCCCCCTTTATAATGAACCCCCTCTTGCACCATATAGGGGGGGTTTGAATGAACCCCCTTTTTTCACCTTCCCCTCCACGATTTCAAAATTTATGCATTTTTTTGACTATCGAAGCTTGGGAAGGAGGTGCAAATGGAGTGAACTTGATAAACCAAGCTGGATGATTGTAGTGATTGAAATGTGCTTTCCAACAACTATAAATTTAATATATTTTGTTTTTATTTTATATTTTATTTTTTAGTTTTACTATACATAGGTTTTTCACCGAACATCAAGTTCGGTGAAAAATAATTGTGGAAAAATAGTAAATTTGAGGAAAAAAATTTGAAAAATACATACACACTAGGTATTGATGTCCTTGTTCCAACAAAAAAATAAAAATTGAATTTCAATACATACCAAAAAATTTATGTGAGCCGAAGTGCACTTATGTCTAAATTATTAATGTTTTGACTTCAAAACTTAATTAAAAGAAAAAAATTCAACAAAATGCTATGAAACAAAATGAAAGCACTAGATACTTGTGTTACCATCCTTAATTCAAAAGAATCAGAATTTTATCCTTTGTAGAATAAAAGTTATGCGAGCCGAAGTACACACCACTTTTGAAAAATGTTGTTTACTATTAAAAACTAGTTATCAAAGGAGACACTAAAAAATTAAAATTTAATTTCAATTTTTTTTTTTAAATACATTTAAAATCTACAAACAAAATCTCACAAATCACTAGTTTACATAATTTTCAAATTCCTAATAGTTTACCTACTATAAGTGTCAGAAAGTGAAGTTTTCTTTGAAAATGTTGATTTCAATGTCAAGTTTGGCCAAAAAGTGTAACCCATTATTGTGGGATGACCCCTCAGTGGTATCTGCCGCGGTTTTCTCCTCCTCCTCTTCCTCCATGCCTCTTGCCTCGTCTGTGGGGAGTTCACATCCCTCGACGAAGCAAAGGATGGAGGATGGCCCTTCCAGCAATGGAGGGCGTAAGAGGAGCCCACCTTCTCCAAAGGGTGTTCCTATGTTGCTTGTTCTATCTTAGTGATAGAACTAGTCCCAGCTTCCCTTGAGTTTGTCACAGCTCCCGAGTCACTCAGTGAGCCAAGTGGTGAATTTCGGGAATAACCTTCCCCGTCCATTGAGGTACGACATGGTACTCTAGTGAAGTGCATGTTTAACTCTCTGCATGAAGGTTTGGCCTTGTCAGCGATCTTCACAAAGTTGCTGACCATAGCTCCACAAGAGCCTAGCGGAGGAGACCTCGCAGGTCCTTCTTCCTCAGCCCTTGTTGCGGGAGGGTCAGAATCCCTCCTCTTAACATTCCACCACTACAGGCTCATCCACCTTCCCCTTATGATGATCTAGATTGGGAAGCGAACGAACTCTTGGTCAATCAGTGTTAGGGGGAGGCCTCTTCTTTATCTTGAAATTAGATGTGTGTGTTGTGATGTGTTCCTCGTGATTGTGTTTTTTGTTCCTGAATGGCCCTTGTCACCCTTGTTGGTGCTTGGATACAAGAGTGATTTTTGTGTCATAAACCTTCCTCTATTTGTATCATCATTCTTCCATGTTTATGCTTGATTTTCGACAAATTAGGGATGATGCAAAGTGTTGGGGGCATTTAGGCTTCCCTTCCATGTTGACCCAATTTTTTATTTTTACATTGTCTTCTCGTGCATTCTTCACATGGTCTGATATAGTAGGGGGTTGATGACAGTTGATTTATATACTTTTATTATACTTATATATATATTTATGAGCAACTCTGATCCCGAAATATTAGATCACCCCTGTGTCTTCTATTTGTGGTTATTTCTCCTTTGCTCTTTTCTTATCTTTCACTCTTCTTTGCTTGAGTTGTCCCTATCATGTGTGACAACACTATTTCTATGGTACTTTGATTTTTGAAAAATGCATTCGATTGCCAACAAATATTTTCTCGAGAATCTTTGCAAGCCTTTTCAAAAAATTGCATTCTCGACTTGGACCCCTAACGGAACGTGTTTCCTTCATTATGGGTTCGCAAAGAAAGAACTTGAGAACTTTCCTTTGAGGTGGGAGCAGCCTTTACCTTCCCCTTGCAAGGGGGCATTTTCTTCCTTTCAAATTCCTTGTGAAGTGAGCATCTTTTGAAAGGATTCCTTGATGATGAATCAATTTGAGAAAAAAACATCTCTTTCACACTTTCAAACAGTGCGTCCCTTGAGAAGACCCCTATTTCACGCTGGGTTCTCGAGGGACCCCTTTGAAAGCCTTCCAACTTATTGATGGTTTGCGTGACTGTCCACTTATTGTCCTGCGTGGCCGCCTTGTTTATAGACATTTTTATCTGCGAATTCACATGTCACTTCGCAAGTGCACCTGTAAAGCCGCTTTCCAACTCTACAGTCTCCTTCTTTGGGTTTCCTCCAAGTGTTGAATTCTTGGGGGACACCTCTTTGTAGGTCTGCAGGCCTGTAAGGTGCTTATTTCATTGGGTTTCCTTCATGTGAGAGATCTTGGGGGTCGCCTCCTTGCAGGTTTGTGGGCCTGTAAGATACTTTCATCCTGCGAGATTTTTCCATTGCTGGTCCAAGGGCCTTTAGTGTACTTTGTGTAACTTCATAGTTCTGCGGGGCTATGGAGTCTTTTGTTAGAAGCTTCTGTTGGCAATCAGGATTGCACCCTTAGCCAAGTCAGAATTTCCTATCCTGTTGCAACATGGAAACACTCTCTGATTTGTGGGTAAATCAATGATTGAGAGTGGATCTCCAGAGTGGGTTGGTTCCCTCAGTAAACCACTTAATCTAATAGATCTTCAGAGAAAAGAGGAGAAGGAAAAACTGAAAGTAGAGATCCTAAACCTAAAGTGATTCACCAATAAATTGAAGATTCTGACAAAATTACACTCACAACATTATCTCTAAAACTTTGATTCTCACAATCCCACCCTGAAAATACCTAATGCAATAGTAATTTACAGAAAGGCTCACTAATGGAACACAAAATGCAACCTAAATTAGAATAGACTACTAAAACAAAATTCACAAAACCAAGACATAAAGAGGATTCAACTCTTGAATCACAGTCAACATTAATTGCTATTGTAAACTTTAGACAAGAAAATGGGAAGGAGAAGCTTGGTGTTTTATTAAAATAAAGGAGTACAAGATCAAAATTTGATTCAAAAGTAGTTTACAAGTCTCTCTTCAGTGAATATGAGAGCAAGAAACAAAATTCTGAACCCCTGAGAAATCAAAATTTCTCCAACTTATAGCCTTCAAGTGACATCAATGGTGAGAATAGAAAAATCAGCTTCATCTGCATCTCAAAATGGCAACTTTTCCCCATTTTTGAGCTTAAGGAAAAATCCTAAAAAATAGTGCCATAAACTGCTCCAAACTGCATCAAAAAGATGGAAACTTCCCATCTCCAAAGGTTCCATCCAAAAAACCTCAAACTCAAGTGCAAACAACTCAAGAACTGAAATTAGAAAGTTCAGTTTGTCATCTCTTTTCCAAATCTACCCAAGAACTCCAACTCAAAATATAAAGTTTTCAAGAGGACTTAAGTATACCAACTGCATTTAAAACCATAACAAACACTAAGGTAATTTATAGAGACATTACCATTAGTGATGTTTTACAATCATTTGTAGTTTAAAAAAAAAACAATATAGAAACTCTCCTAATACATCTGTTTTTTGCAATTTGAGTTCAAATATTTTGATTTTTTTGTAGTTTGAGTAAAAATTAATATTTGCAAAAAATCAAAACACTATGTGAAAGCTCCTATACATTTGATTTTTCTTACAAAAAATCATAAAACTGGATTATGAGCCTTAGACACTAAGGCATGGACAACTTGACCTAGTGAAAGGGGCAATGTGTATGTGGTTCACATGAAAGGCATAAAAGAAAGGTATGGTTTTTGTTTGATTTTATTTAAAAATCAATAAAAATGCCTAAGGCATGGCTTGACCTAGGCAACATATGAGACAAGGTATTAACATGGCATTTTATTTTTAAAAGAATGTGATTAAAATCACATTTGAATTAAGCACATGGGGAAACCCTAACACTAAAACCGACCCCTATCTCACATTTTGATAATCATTCTTCACTTGGCAACTTGGGAGAAAATAGGGCTTTGCATTCGGCCGCCATGAGAAACTAGGGTTTGAGCTGGAACTACACCATTCGAGCTGCTTTCTCTATCATTTTTGTTGCATCTTCTTCTGCATTCAATGGTGAGTTGTTTGTTTGCATTTTGATACCTTTGGACTCCATTTGAAAGAGAAAATGGGCCTATAGGCCGTGGCCATGACTAGTTTTTTTATGCATTTTTGTGTGTTTCATGTCTTTGTTGCTTCAATGTTTTGTTTGGCCACCATGAGAATGCTTGGTTTGAGCTTTGTTAAGGCTTGGTTCATGGCTTTGGATAGCTCTCTTCACTCATAGCCATGGTAAGCTCTCTTTCTCCATTTTTTAAATGCATTTCCCTCTTAAATAAAAGCTCGACTTGAGCTTCTTTCATAAAATAATGGGAAATTTGTAAGTGAAAATGAATTCCTCTTGTATAGGCCACGACAATGCTCTATACATTTCTTCATTTCTGCAAAGTATAAGTGATTCTGGGCTTGACCCATGATGTAGAAATCAATGGCATTTGTAAAGAAGATAACTCAGGAGAAAAATATGTATTTTGTCTTTATTTCCAAAGGCTTGCAGACCCTCCATGGCCGCAGCAATGGCCATACCATGCTCCATTTTATGAAGGGATCTATTATTTGAATACACTCAAACCCTCATTTTCTTTGCATTTTGAGCTTCTGAGATAAAAACCCAAGTGGGTTTGGTGTTTTGTGAAGAGAAAACCTCCTCTCAGGCTGCTGCCATGAGAGCACTAACTAGGGTTTCAATGCATTTTACATTTCTCATATATTTTTTGAATACGCATAAGCAATATGTTATTTTATTCTCTAGGTTTGCAAACCTATCATGGCCGTGACCATTAGCTTCAATAAATTCATTTTATGTTGGCTCCAATGCTTGCATGAGCTCGAAATATTGTTGTTTCCTTCTGTATTTGCATTTAGAACACAATACCCTAAGTGGGTATCACCATTTTGAGAAAGAAACTCACTCTTAGACCGCAACCATGAGAGTTCAATTGGTTTATCTGCATTCTTATATGAGCTCGAACTACCCATTATTTCTTCATTTTGCAAGTTCACAATGCAAACCCATGTGGGTTTCCTCTTAAAAGTTCAAAATTGGGCACCATTGCACTTGTCTCTGTTGGTGTAATTAACTATTTAATTACATCTTCATAAGTTTACTTAGGCTTTTAATTAAGTGCTAGGTTGTATTTTCTTATCCTTATCTAATTGAGCTAACTTGTAGCTCAAGTTAGGTTTAGGGTTGTGCATGCTTGCCTTTTATAAGCAAGCCTCATCTTGTACATTTGTATCAATTCAATTATCAATCAATCTTGCATATTGACATAGCAAGCATTCTCGCCATAATCTCTTTGGTGGAAGTATTTTAGTCTAGCAACAGATTTCTGGTTTTCTAACATGGTATCAGAGCTTCTAGGGTTGCAGACTCCTTCCTAGATCTGAGGGTTTTATTTTGGCTTGAAGTTTTTTGTTGGATGCAGATTGGGGTTTCAATAACCTCACGGTTGAGATCAGAAGGCTCCGCAGACGAATTTTGACTATAAATTCGTTCATTTTTGGTAAAGTTATTTTTGAGGCAATTTTTTTTTGCTGAGATAGCGTCCCAAGCGGTACGATTTTCTCATTTTCGCAAAAAAAATATTTAGGAAAATATTTTCTGCGTTTTATCAATAATTTTGGGGCAAAATTTATTTGTAAATCGGGCTAAAATATTTCATATAATTGGGCATCTACTGTGATTTTCTGTGGAATGTACCACTGTCAAGTCATAAGGCCAGGAAAAATGGCCTACGCCGGATCTTGATTTGGTACAGTGAAAGCCCATCGGTTCTTTCATCCATCCGCCGTCCGATCAAGGTAGTACTTTGACATTGTCCGTACCCTTGGTCATTTTGTTGGTTCCATCCCATCGGCGCGGGCTCATTGGCTATCTCTAGTCTTATTGCTTGCGTCATTGGTACCATATGTCAGTCGGTCTTCGGAGGCATCAGAAATTTTGAAGACTCCGAGTACGTATAGTCATCGGCTCGGACTGTCAAATCTTGACGTCTATAGATCTGTCGGCGTCCTTTGTAGTCGGGTACATCTGCACACTGTCCTCCATTGGCAAAGGGTTTCATCAAATCCGTCATCAACTGTAGGCGTCTTTGCATTATACTGGCCCGTCCCCTTATTGTCCACATGAATCTATAAGTACTCCGACATCAACACATCAGCGGGTACATTTCTCTGTGCATTGATCCAGTCAATCTCTGACCCAGGTACATCGACGTCCTTTTAAATCATTGTTTACTGGCATTGGCAGGTCCTCTGTCCTCTGCAGATCGGTATACAAACGGTTCAAAACCTCCTCGGCGTACAGGGTTGTCACATCCGCCACTGGTATTTTGCATAAGCTTTTATTATAAAGTTTTTGTTTGATAAATATATCAAAGGCCGACGAGATTTTCATTAAATTGTTGTAAAAGCCAACTATTAAGCCGACCTTTTAGGTTTTTTGCATGGCTTTTTTCCTAATTTTGGTTAGTTTTTTAAAAAAAGAGGGCAAGATTTTTTGTAAAAAGGCTTTCTAATTTAAAAAAAAAACTAACGGTTTTTTTTGGAAATTTTTAAAAGTTTTTTATAAAACTTATTTATTTCCAAATAAAGAGGGAAAAGCCAATATCCATTTAGCCCCAGATTTTTTGCATCAATTTTTTTCACTCTAAAGCTGCGACATAGGAGTTGCTTTCCGATTTTGTGCTGGAATTTGTTGTTCTTCTCTCAACATGGATTTTCCAAAAGTTGTACTTCTAACTCCATTTAATTATCATGAGTGGAAATCTCAAATGGAGTTGCTACTATTAAAGTTGAAGCTGGAACGAATCACTTTTGGTCAAGATCCAGAACCACAGGGAGCAAAAGAGAAAAGAAAATGGTTTGATAGAAGAGATGAAGCCCTCGGTAATATTCTTCTGTCCATTTCTCCAGATCTTCGATATCATGTTGAGTCTTGCACACATCCTCATGAAGTTTGGACTAGTTTAGAGAGCCTCTTTGGTAAGCCAGACAAGCTAAGGAAATTTAAGTTGGAAAATGAACTAATGGGTCTTAATCCTTCAAATTTTGACAATATTCAAGACTTTTTCTCCAAGCTCAACTCTATCAGATTGCAGTTATCAAAATGCGGGGTTGTTAAAGAGGATGAACAGATGATACTTTCTATTCTTTCAAAGCTTAGTTCTTCATATTCTGTGTTTGTTTCTACTTTCTATGCTACAATGGATGCTCTTGGCAATACATATAAAATGCCTTCTCTTGATGAATTTGCTGCACAGCTCACAAGGGAACAAGCAAAGTTGATGCACATGGGTACATTGAAGTCTTCAACATCTCAAGCTCTTATTGCGAATGATACAAAGGCTTCAAGTGGCAAAGGAAAGAAGCACAAAAAGGAAACCAAGTCAAATGAGCAAGGTAAATATTCTCCTTCACATGGCACTCCTGAGTCCTCATCCTCTTCAAAAGAGGAATCATCAAAAAAGAAGAAGTCCAAATGTGCATATTGCAAAAGGTTAGGACATGATGATCATAGATGTTATAATAAGAAGATTGATGAACTCACACACCTTCTTCAAAAGAATAACATTCAGCTGCCCTCATCAGTGTCTTCTACTTCTTCACCATCACAATCGGCAGCTCCATCATCATCACAGTCAGAGAACACAACATCCACTTCTGGGCTACATAATATGAAAGGGCATGCACTCTTGGCCTCTACAAGTCCTAATTCTCAAGGATGGCTTCTTGATTCAGGGGCATCTCATCATATGGCATCTTCACAGGAAATGTTCTCTTCTTTTGAGCCTTGTAATTCACCTCACATTCTGATGGGTAACAATACATTCATGAAGGTAAGTGGGAAGGGTTCTATTGGTATTGGGGAAGGACTTTCAATGATGTTCTTTGTGTTCCTTCTTTGACCACTAATCTCCTTTCTATTTATCAAATTACTCATGGGGGTCAAGGTAAAACAGTTGAGTTCACTCCTGATAGGGTGTATATAAGGGACTTGGAGACTAGGGATATTGTTGCAATCGGGATGGTTGATCATTCATCTCGAGTATATTCTTTTTCACATTTTGCTTCAGAACCTGATAATGTTCCTTTGACTGCATCACACACTCCATTGAGTGTGACCCATATTAGTGAGGAGAAGTTTGGTCATCTACACCTTGGTATTTTAGAGACCTGTGCTGAGCTTCCTACACCTCCACCTCCTGCTTCTTCAGCCATTGTTGCTTCTGTTCAGCAGGATAATCATAGTTTTTCAGATCTTGCTTTGTGGGATGATTATTTGACAGGGATTTCTACCTTGTTCCTAGAGTCTCATATTACAGATTTGGAGGACACACTTGAGGGGATTTCTCTCCTCTTTGATGACAATTGTTTTTCACGTTCAAGTTATATAGTGGATCCTTTATGTGTTTTCTTCTTTGCTTCTTCAGCTTGCAGGGGATATCTTATCTCATTACTTCCCTCTTATGGGGGGGTAATTTATTGTATATTCATGATGGATGTAGTCCTTGGGGGGTATCATTGAGTCCTCCATACATCATGTTTACATTCGTCATGCCTTTTTTTTGTTTTCTCTCTTTTGGAGAGGGGTTTTTTTCCCACTGGGTTTTCCCCTTTTCTCTGCTTTATGAGAGATTGCATTTCATTTGCATCTGTAAATGGGTACCTAACATGGCCTAGTTGCCGGGACCCATAGTAGTTTGCATTATAATCTTCTCCCTAAGTTGCACTTATGGGGGGGTGTTGGTGTAATTAACTATTTAATTACATCTTCATAAGTTTACTTAGGCTTTTAATTAAGTGCTAGGTTGTATTTTCTTATCCTTATCTAATTGAGCTAACTTGTAGCTCAAGTTAGGTTTAGGGTTGTGCATGCTTTCCTTTTATAAGCAAGCCTCATTTTGTACATTTGTATCAATTCAATTATCAATCAATCTTGCATATTGACATAGCAAGCATTCTCGCCATAATCTCTCTGGTGGAAGTATTTTAGTCTAGCAACAGATTTCTGGTTTTCTAACAGTCTCCATTTCAAAACCCTAGTTTTCTGGTATGGGCTCATTGTCTCTAAAAAGCAACAATGACTTCATTTTTCCAGTTTAGATACATATTGTTGTAGCCTCACTTGCTTTCTCTCATAATGCAAATTTCACTTAACTCAAAAATCATTCTTAATGAAACAAACAATTTTCCTTGCACTGTTTGTAATCTCTCTTTTCATTGCATATGTGGTTAGCAATTACTTGCCTTTCATTCTTGCTTGAAGTGTATAAAAACAATGAAATTCAAATACTATTTGGTGCTTTCAGTTACTTATCAACAAACTTGCTTTCTTTTCCATGCAATTTTGATTCATTGTTTAGCATGATTTGTAATGACAATTGCACATACTTGCACATAGAGAACTCAATTTACTCTCAAATGTACTGTAAATTGATGCTTTCATTTCACTTACCCACTTTACAAGGTTGCACTTAGCTAGCATGATACACTTGTAGATTACTTGTTGTTTGTTGTCACCCTTTTATGCACTTGAATGCTTCAGAAATGCACTTCTAATTCCACTTTCATCACAACTTCACGTGACAATGCAATGAGATAGTTTTTATGTATTTGTAATATCAATTATTTTGAGACAAGCCTTGAGTTTCTTGGTGTTCCATTAACATTAATGATGCTTTTTCACATTACATTCAGCTCAAGCACTTAGTGTATTGCATTTTCAGTTCAAAAGTGCTTCTTTTTCTTCACCCTTGACCTTCGAGCTTCATTTGTAACTGCTTACAATTCTATTTATGAATGGGGGAAATCTCTCTTTTGTACTCTTCATGCATTTTTATCTCTCCCAGGCAACAAATATTGATGTGAAATTTTGATCTATGCATAAAAGATTTTGAAATACAACACCTAATGAAGGTGTTATGAAGCTTCTCAAATTGCTTCAGTTGCTATTGTTGATTTGTAAACAAGGCATTATGTATGCCTGTTCACTATCTCATTCCATGATGATGCACTCCTTATGATGATTTACTTGAGCAATTGATCATCTATGATCTTCAATTCATTGCATTTTCAGACTTTATTGTCCTAGATGATCAATTGCTTGATCTCTTATGACACTTGATGTATGCCTTTAGATGCATATCTCTTTTGAATAATACTAAATTGTTTCCTTTCTCAACCCCTCTATGGAATGTTGAGAGGCAACATTCTGAGCTCAACCCTTGTGGGAGCCCGTTTTACACCACATGCTTTAAAATCTTCAAAACAAATCAGCAACATGGCTTTTCCTATACCTGCACAAGAAACAAACAATGTTAGATTAAAACAATAAATTCAAAGTTTCTTATGATGTTTCCTCCTTGGTATTCTCTTGCACTCCTCTTGTCTTTGCTCAATTGATTCAATGCATCATAAGAAATATTCTACATTACTGTTCATAGATCGTGTAGGTGGATTCATAACCCAAGCTTTAACAAACATTTCATCCACTCGCAGGTTCACTTGGAGAACGAGGACAAAGAAGAATGCACAACACTGAAGGAAACTCGAAGACAAGTTCAAGCAATGACGGCTATGTTCCCTCTTATGTGCTCTTTTCCCTTTTTAATCTTTAGTAGCATAGTGTACTCTTTATGATTCATTGTTTCAGCTACTCCCACAACTTGTGTGGGACACTTGATTCTCTTTTCATTCCAATGAATACAAAAAAATATTTTGTGCAATTCTTGTTCAATTTTGTACTTCTCTTTTGCAACAAATGTATGAAACATTGTGTAATGAACAACTGAATACATAATGAAGTACTTTCCTTTACATCTCATGCAATATTTAATGTTGGAAATGATGAATGACAAACTGAAACACATTGCACTTTCTTTTAAACTAAAAAATCAAAACATGCAATGGTTTAAACAATTGCAAAAATAACTAAAAATTTTCACCTTAAAATGAACTTGTAATAACCAACTCTGTCAATTTGAGCTGTGGTGAAAAATTGATAACATTCTTGGCGACCTCTGCTAGATGGTTGCCTGCTAAGCATTAGGCCAGTTGCCTTATGTAGATCCATTGGGAATGGAGTCAATTCTTCCCTTCTGAAACTCAATATTTTTGAAAAATATGAAACTTGCAACACCAAACAGCAACAAAAACCAACACCAAAAAAATCGGAAGGAAACCTACAAGGCCCTAGTGGCCTAAAAATAATGTGCAAAAGAACTTATGGAAAATAAACTACTAAAAATAAAAGTGGTCCAAGCACTTATTAGCAGCAAATACTCTACTATAGTACAGGGGTAGAACTTAGAACCTCAAAAACAATGTTTTCAGTGGATCCCATTGACTGGGATCAGAAGCACTTCTCTGCTTAACCTTGAGAGCTGAAATGAATTGTGCTCTTTGCATTCTATTATTACATACGAGCCTTCCTAAATTGCATCAAATTTGGAGTGTCTCCCAGGTTTATTTTTGTTTTCATCCCACTTGAGCATGAAATCTTCAACAACAAATTCTTTGAATTTTGCTTCACATAAATCTCTTATCATGTTATCGTTCAACTCTTCATTCAATTGAAAGTTAGCTTTCTGGGATAAGATTTTGTCAAAGTAATTTTCATAGAATGTTTGTTCACTAGTAGACATTGATCCAAACATGGTCATGCTCCTTTGAATTTCAACATCAAAATTGGACAATCCTTTTGACCAATCAGTTGGAAGTTGTGGTTTAACAATGATTGCATCTTCACAATTTTCAGCAGGGAACTCAAAATCCTCTAGAAATAGACTCTCTTTATCTGTACGATTTTCCCTCTCGAAGTAGTTTTCAATGGCCCTACTTACTTCAATGAGAAATTCTTCTTCAAAGACCTCCCCTTGATCCAAGGTTTGATCATCAAACTGCATCTCCATCAATTCTTGATCAAATTCTCCATATTCTTTGGGGCTTTCTTCTTTATCTAAACCTTCATTTTCAAAGAGTAATTTCATCCATTCTTGAACAAATGTTTCATCTTCTCCGAGGTCCTCCTCTTGATCTGAAACTTGACCTTCAAAGAGCAGCTCCTTCCATTCTTTAACCACCTCCTCATCTTTCAGGAACTTTGTGTCACCAACCAAAACCTAACCTTGGCCTTTAACCAGGTTAGGGACTATTGTATCAGACTCATGGATTACATAAATGCCTAACATTTCCTCCTCGGTGTGACTGAAAGGGTCAAGGTCATGATCTTGGGTAGCCCACTCATCCAAATTATCTTCTTTGTTGGGTGTGTTGGGGTTTGCGGTCATGGGTTGATTCTCCAGCCCATTTGTGGAGTACAAGTTAGCATTTACTGGGCTAGGAATGTAGGGTTCAATGTGGTATTTAGCTAATGGCTCAAACCTAATGGTAACTTTGGTGCCATACTTGGTTCTAAAGAAAAGGTGAGACCAATTAGCTTATAAGAATCCTCCAAGTTTTGCAGTAAAGTCTCTCTAGAGGCAAAGTGCGAAATGGGGAGGGAATTCAATCACATGGAAATATTGGGAAACAACAAAGTTGGGGCAAGCATGTAATGTGAGGGCCAAATTTTTAATGATTCCTGTTGTTTGCACAATAGATACATCTAATTGCACAACTCCTTTTGACACGGGTTCATAAACTAAGCCTAACTTGTCTGCTAAGCTTTTGGGCATGACTGAGATGCTAGCACCTGAGTCTATCATACAATTATTGAAAAGTTTATCCCCTATAATAAGACTTAGATAGAATGGTGGGGGTTTTACTTCTTGACTTTTCTACCCACCTTTAACCTCTGAACTATTCGCAAGTACAGTTATGCTCTTTTCTAGATTAACAACATCTGAAGATGAAAGTTTAGCCTTGATGCATCTTGTAACAAAATTTTCTGGCTTGGAATATGCAGTGCATCCATAATGGACATGTTGATTGTAGATTTCTTTAAATGCTCAACCACATTAAAAGACATGAGACTTACCTTTTGTTGTCCCGAAGAAACAACAATGTCATTTACCTTTTGCTGTCATCTTTGAAGAAGTTGCACCTTTAGTTGTGCTGCGAGGGTAGTTTGAGGTGGAATGGCATGATTTTTGTCCCTTGTAGCTTGCTGTTGTGAATTTACAGCTTGTTGTTGTGAGTTTACAACTTGCTGCTTTGCTTCAACTGCTCTCCTTTTTGACCTCGTGTTCACTACAATGGTTGAACCTTTCCGGTTTTTACCTTGGAAATGGTTAACTTCGTAGTATTCAACACTTTTCCAATTCACTAAAGCAGCCTCTGAGTTGCCTGGTTGTTCCACATTCTCGCTTGGAAAATTTTTTGTTATTTTTTGTCTTACCTTGTCTTCTTTTCTTTCTTTTTATTCTTATTTAATTTTTATTATTTAATTTCTTTTTTGGTGGTTTTTGGGTGGTAGGTTATTTTTTGGTTTTTGTTGTATGGATTAATTTTCATTTATTTGTTTGGGTTTTTTGGTTGTGATTTTTGGTTTGTTTGTTCTTGTTTAAGTCTTTTGGTTGGTTGTTTGTTTCTTCTTATATTTTTTGCTCTTTAGTTTGTGTGTTGTTAGTGTTATGTTATGAGTTTATTTTTGTTTTCTCTTGGTTGTGTTTTCCTTTTTTTATGTTTTTGTAAGTAGGTATAGGTTTAATTTTATTTTTATTTTTTGTAGGTTTGTTTGCTTCTTTAGTGTTTAAGGGTTTATTAGGCTGAATTTGTTTTTAATTTTTTAATTTTTTGGTCTTGTCTTCCTTGACCTTTGTGCAACCTTCTCTTTCTTTTCCTCTATATCTTTCATTTGCTTTTGGTCTACAACTATCTATCTCTCCTTGAAGCTCTTGTATTTCATCTTGATGATGGATCATAGAGTGTGATCCGAAACGTTGATGCAAAAAACATTACACAATCAAATACAAAAATCAAAACAATTAAGAAAAAATATGCCATCTTGGAGAGGATTCTCTACTCTAATGTACCATATATTTTTCAATTATATATGTGTGTGTGTTTGTGTAATTTTTTTGATCAGCCTCATATTGCTTATTATAATAACCTCCTTACAATAAATTCAAAAAAAAAATAAAAAAATAAAAATCTAGATTTTGAACCCTATAAAAAGTTTTCATATTTTCATGAAAGTACCCTTGGTTGGAGAAATCTAGAGTTGAAGGATTTTTTATTAAATTTTCCCCAAAATAGGGGTTAAGCTACCACATAGGCTTTGAGTGAAAGTGTTTTGACCATAACACTTTCACCTATAAATATTTTAGTTAAAAAGTTAAACATAAATTCATTCTAGATTGAGTTTTAAATTAAATTATATCAATCTAATAGTTTTAGGTGAAAGAGTTTCACCCAAAACTGTTTATGGTGAAATAGTTTTACCCAAGACCACTTTGTTGGTTGAAAGTGTGACACAATTCTAAACTTTTACCCTTAGGAATGGATAGGAGGAACAATATTTCCACTTAAGAATGGGAAGGTTGTTAAAAAAAGAAATCTCAAAGTAATCATCAACTCTACTACCTATTATGCCAACAAAAAATATTTGGCTTCAACAATATATGTCATGTTATTAAGGAATTCATAACCATTCCTTGAGTCATGCCAAAAGATTTCTTTCTTCTCATTTTGGATAACCCATGATAAATTAGAAGTGAGTATATTTTTGCACTTGATGATAAAGTTCCACATACAAGACCCAATAGGAGGATTAGATAATAGAAAGATGTGAGCAAAATTTGAAGAACCCAAATATTTATGTTGTAAATTTGGCAACATTTTTCCTTGAGAGAAAAGAAGAGTTTTCATGCTAATTTTGTACCCCAAGGCAATTTTTTGAACAACAATGTCCCTAATTTTGAATCACCAAAGGTTTTGAGTTTGCATAGTTTATTTCAAGCCGATAAAGCTAATTTAGACTTAAGTCTAGGCTTACTACTCCAAAGAAAGGATCTCAAAAATTTAGCGATAGATGATAGGACCTTAGCAAGCATTAAGAAATTTGTCATTATAGAGATGTGAACAAATGATAAAATATATTTAATAAGAAAAATTATACCATCAAGGGTAATCCATCTATTCTTCCATAAAGAAAGATTTGAGTGGATGAAATTTACCACATGATCCCAAAAGATAACATTATTCATACTTGAGAAAAGAGGAATACCAAAATAAGTGTATGAAAGTGATTCTTCTTAAAGTTTAATCAAAGTAATTCTACCCTTGACAATAATTAGAGTATTAAAGAAAAAGATCTTAAACTTAGCCTTATTTATTACTTGACTAGACACCTTGCAATAATTTGACAAAATCCTCTTGATTGAATATGATATCCTAAAGTTAGAAGTTCTAGAAAGGAGTGTATCATCAATAAAAAAGAGAGCAGGTAATTGGATCCATATTTTTAGCCACTTTTATTCCTCTCCAATTCTCTAAATTGTGTTAAACCATTATATGTCTACTCAAAGTCTTTGCTAAAATGATGAATAAAAAAGGGGGAATAGGATCCCTTTATTGTAACCCCTGAGAAAAGTGGAAAAAACCAACTAGAGAACCATTTATCGAAACTTAAAATATAGCTAAAAATATAAGTCGTTATCAATTTACACCAATCAAAATTGAAATTAAATATATCTAACACTTCTAGAAGGAAGGACCACATAACCTTATGATAAGCCTTTATTGTATCAAGTTTAATTGTCATAGAAAAAACTCTATCCATTTGGATACAATTAATAATCTCATGAGAAATAAAAACCCCTTTAAAAATTTCTCTTCTTGAAACAAAACCGCCCTACTCCATGAAGTTAATATCTAGAATAAAAACACAACTTGTGTGCTAGGGCTTTAGTTGTGTTTTAGGACTTTAGTGATTATATGTATAAATTGTGTTACACAAGGAGATTGGCCTAAAATATGAAAAATTGTTAATATTATTTGATTTTAGAATAAGAGCAACAAAGATGCTATTCAATTCTTTGAAAATATTTTATTTCTTCTAACTTCTTCCATAGTCAACAAAACCTCCTTCCCCATAAAATTCCAAAACATTTGAAATAATATTGGAGGGAACCTACTAGTACTAGGACCCTTTTATCCTTGCATAGAAAACACCACAATTATGTTTTCTTACTAAGAGAAAGGGACCTATAAAGATTTATTTTGCATATAAGAAACCAAGCATGGGATATGGTTAAGAAACTATTATTCTAGTTCTCTATCAATTGATAAATCTTTAGCCTTAACAAATTTTGAAAGAAATGAATAGTTTCCATTTGAATCAAAAATATTTTTTATGGATTGATTGTCTATGATATGTGAAATCTAGTTGTAAGATCTTACTTTGGTAGATGCATGAATTTTTTGTGTGTTTCTATCTCCCTCTTTAAGCCATAACTCCCTTGATTTATGTTTTTAGAATGCTTCTTCATGTACATGGATCTCTTGAAATTAATCCATAAATTTTTTTGTTAGAAAATAAAATTGATTCATACCATACTTTTTCACCTTCCCATTAATATTTTTCCTTTCCTCATCTAATATGTACTTCTTGTTAAATATATTCTTAAAAAACAGTTCTATTCCAAGCCTCAATTTCATATTTGATAAATCTAAGTTTAAAGCATAATTGAAACATTATTGAACCCTTAACAAGAGACATAAAACCCAACAAATATTCCAACCAGCCTATGAATTTAGTTTCTTGAAACCACAATACCTCAAATATAAATGGACTTTTTCTAGAGCCTTATTCTTGAATATTATAAAATTTATGGGATAATGATCAAATCCTAAAAAATGAAAAATGTTACAAGAAAATATAATATTTTTCTGAAGCCATGGTGAAGAAAGAAGGAACTTAAAAATACATTCAACAATATGAGAATTTTTTTGATCTTTTATTCAATCATGTGAACACACCATTATTATTTGAGACATCAAACAACTCATTCTTATCAATAAATCCCTTCTCTTCCATTTTGGAGATACCATTAAAATATTCTCCAAAAATAAAAATCTCACTTCTAAGATGAAGAAACAAAGTTGTTATATTATCCCATAGCTTCCTCTTTTGTATCATAGTCAAGGTACCACCATACACATTAAATAATTGAAATTGAAGATTTGTAGTTAGGTTATTCACTTTACTTAATATCCAATTAGATAAAAAGGAGACTAGTTTGATGGTCACCCTATTTAGGAACCAAAGGATAGCTAAACCACCAAATGTTCCATTAGATTTTATAAAATAGTTCTACCAAAAGTACCACTAATCAAAAAGGCTTTTACCATTATCAATATTTAGCTTCATTTCTTGAAGGAGTAAAATATTTTCCCTACATAAAGCTTAAATGATGCTTAATTAAGTATCTTTTATTGGTGAAATTTAAGCCCCTAACACTCCATGATAATAAATTAATTTCTCCTAAGGAGGGTTCCCAATGACCTTAAGTTTTTGTCCATAGTAGATTGAATGGTAGCTACTTCCTCTTGACTTTTTACCTACTTTGATTCCTTCCTTTAGGATTATAATGAGACTAAAAAGAGCTCTCAAATTTCCCTATTGAATTTGTTTGTGAAATAGACCATTTTCAAAATATTTCATCTCTAAATCCTATACTAATACATCATCCACAACTTCTAAAAAATACCTCCCAATTTTGACAAAAAAAAAATCACTAAATTTGTTTAGATCCTTTTCAATAGGTTCTTTATTTGAGTATATATTTAAAATTTATATCAATATTATTTTTAGAAGCTTTAATGTCCATGTTTAAAGACTCCTCAGTGACCTTTAGAGATGAATGTCCTAGACCCTTGAAGTACTCATCCTCTCCATATTTTCCCTCAATTCTAAGAAGTTATTAAATTTATCTATCTTCTCCTCTAAAGTAATATTATTATCTATCTTCTCCTTAAAGGTATTCATTCCCATCACACCCTTTTCTTTTAATACATTTTCCATATATGATTGGAAGAATATTTTAACACCTCCCCTAAATTTGGAGCCTTTGAGTTTATAGAGTCTGAAATAGTAGAAGAATTTTTTTTTAGATGGCCATACTTATGGTACTTGAAGAAAAATAGATTTGGTTTTTCAACATAGACTATTTTATTACAAACTCCCAACTCAAAGTTTATATTTATTGATTCAAGAAATTTCTTTAAAATATATTCCAAAATATGTAATCTAGCATACAATATTGAATCCTCTAACTACAAATCACCATCAATTTTTTTAAAATATCCCATAGAATTTCCAATTTTCTCAAGAGAATTCAAATCCAAAAATTATTTCAAAAGTTTAAGGAGTTTAATCCAAACAGGGACCAAGTTTATTTTTACAGAATAGGGATCAAATTTTGGTTTTTATAGTTCAATATCTAGATCTTCCCTATTTGAGAAATAAGATCCATCCTTGATGATCTTATTTCTAGCCTCCTACCTTGAACAAATAATAATATAGAAACCTTTAACAAAAAAACATGTTTGAAAAACTAATTCCCGATGTTCCTTAATCTATTTCAACAAAATGGATCTAGTTGGATACAAATTCTAAATCTTTGCCATTAATGCTTTAACTTTAAGATTATTTAGCTTATTAGCCAATCATAAATACAAATATACCATAGGGGTAGGTTCTATCTTTTTCCCTGATAGATTATTACTTCACAACTCCCCTTTTTCTGCCCTAGAAAGGTTAATTGATAACCTAGGTCTAACATTTTGTAGACATCTAAAAATGTTTGAACGTATCATACATCTTTTTCCTTATTTTCATCATTTTTATCACTAATCTTGCATTTTCATCATTTCTCATCATTTCCCTTGATTTTCCTCATTTTCGTCACTTTTCATCATTTTGGTCATTTTTCCTCTAAATCACCATTTTTCCTCTATTAATTAAATAATTTTTTATTATTTAGTTAATTCATCATTTTTTACTAATTTTCCTCAATCCCACCTAATTAATTATTTTTTCAAAAAGGAATATTCTCTTCCTCACATAATTAAATAATTTTTATCTAATTTCCCTCTAAAAGGAATATTCCAACGAATATTCTCTTTTCAAAAATATCCCAACCAATTCCCTAAAATTGAAGAGATATTTTCAATTAACTAAAGCTCTCAATGAATCTCCACCCTTGATCTCCTTGATCTAATCTCAACCGTAGATCTCAATTTTTAATCTCCACCATTGATCTTATTTTAAAAATCTATAAAGCAATCCATTTCCCTCCATTCAAAATCGCCTAGAAGCATTCATGAGAATTCATGTCATTTGAGAATTCATTAAAGCATTCTTTGAGCAATTTTGAGCATCTTTTAGGTCAATTCAAGCTTTTGCAACAAGTGGGTTCTAAGGTTTGAGCAATCCAACATCAAATCTACAAAATCCACAACAAAATGTTAGGTTACAGTGATGCTTCTAAGTCACATTGGCACTTTTGTTTCTACGAATTGATGCTTTTGACACGCTTCAATGCATATGCTCACTTATAGCGATACTTTTGTGTAACCCGACACTTTTGTTCTAACTCATTTATTTTTCTTTGTCTGTAGGTTACAACAACGTGTTTGTAGAATTACATCGACGCTTTTGGTTGTGCATCGATGCTTCTACCTCTTTTGACCGCTTCTACAAAAATACAACGATTATTTTGTGGTAAAGTGACACTTCTATCTATAACACAATGATGCTTTTGTTTTTGTTGAATCCTTTTTTGGTTTATGTGCTTTCATATTTTTCTAACCCTAATGCGTGCTTGGTTTCTTGATCCTTTTGGGATAACATATTTGTGCAACTTGTGGAAAACATTGGGACAAGACCAAATTGTGAAACTACTAATGAATTTGGTGTAGGGTTATCATTTTCTTTAAGTTTTTAAATTTTAAAATCAACCACACATTTCAATTTGGTGCACTAAAAAGAACTTGTTTTATGTGTCTAGTAGACTAGTGGTGTGTGTTATCTCCTTGCATTACGTGTGATCTTGGAGATCAAAAACACCATTATTTTTCATTTTGTTTGTTTTACCAAAGGATTTGTCTATGTATGCTCTCCCCCTGCACCTAGTGCGATCCTAGGTGACCAAAAATAGCAACACTATTCCTTCCTTTTTCTTTTTCAGTAGGAGACTTGCTTAGGGATTTCATCACCCCAAGGACAACACAACAAAAGCAACCACCTCAACATCAAGAAGTGATTATAGAAGACATAACCAACAAATTTGAGGAATTCATCAAAGAAATACTTCTAAAGATACAACAAGACTCTACAATGGCTCGGGCACTTGATGCACTTATCACCTCACAACCAAACACCTACTTCCTTAGAATTGCACAATATGGTGCCAAATTTTAGGCAAATTTTAATTTTGAAGCTCTTAGGGAGAAATCCCTTGCCCATGTTATGACACCTAAAATGTTTAGTGAGGATACATCAGTGGTTCGACATATCAATCAACCTATACAACACCCCAACATTCCAACTATATTTACACAATTGACAATATCAACAAATGACATGGGATCAATACCTTATTCAAATAATTTGTCAATCCATTTGCATCTTATCAAACCAACCAAAGCCTAACATCATGGAATCACAAAATCCTACACATCACTCAAGCAACTGTTTCACCACACCACATACAACCCCTAATGTTCAAAGCATAACCTAAGAATCAAACATACCAAGAAGCATATATCCAACTTCTACATCATAAATCCTATCAATCAACATCCCTAAACAAGACTCAACTTCTAGCATACTAAACATGTCAAACATTCCTATTCTATCATCAAAAATCATACCAAATTAATCACTACATACAAGTATCTCATCACAACAACAATATACACCATCAAACATCTACATTGTTCCCACTCAAACAAATAGACAACAAAATCTACCTTAGCAACAATGTACCCCCCAATACACCAACACCATTTCCACTCAAATGAATATTCATCCAAACCCTTCACATAACACTCCTCAAGACCTATTGGAACAATAATTCGTTCAGCAACAACAACCACCTCTTTAAAATTAAAATCCACCATACCATCCATACAACACCCAATACCAACACCAAGATTTTGAACTTCCAAAACCAAAACACCTGACAAACACAAAATCCACAAAACTAACACATTACCCCACAAAATCAAAGCATTCCCCATAACACATACAACATCTCACAAAATGCCATGAAAAATCAAAATACATCATACAACTCATCATCCCTTCATCGGAATCAAAATTACAATCCACCCAATTTTCCTCAAGACAATCAACGTGATGAATTGGCATTAAAAATACATAATCTAAATAAAAGGATCGTCAATATAAAACTTGGGAAAACTAAGAAGAGTTATACCTTTGAAGATCTTTGCCCTTATCCTTTTGACTGAACCATTTCTATGGTCCCTTTTCCTAATAACTTCAAAATGCCCAAGTTTGATAAGTATAAAGGAAAAGGTGACCCTATCAAACACATACGTGCTTGTTTTATGTGACTTGCATGGAGGTAGCCTATAATGACACATATTTGATATACCTTTTCCCAAGAAGTCTTGGAGGACAAGCTATAGAGTGGTTTTCTCATTTACCTCCTGAAATCAAAACATTGAATGAACTTATGGAGAAAATTTTCAATCATTTTTCATATAACATAAAACATAAGATTTTGGTAACCGATTTGTGCAAGATAAAAAAAAACCAGGGGGAATCATTTGCCTCTTTCTTGCAACATTGGCCACACAAAGCAAGCAAGTGCAAATGTCCTATCCTCAAAAAACAACTTGTTGACATCTTTGTACAAAATCTAAGCACTGAAGTTGGATTCTATTTGACTATGTTATGTCCTAACACATTTGATGAAATTATAGAAAAATCCATAACTATTAAAAATACCCTCAGTGCAAAAGGACTTGTAAAGATATACAAGGTCAATAAAGATCAACCATCAAGCTAAAATGACAAGCCACATCTATGGGTGAAAATAAAAAAATGTCACCAATGATGGGGTAGTGGATGCCAAGTTCATACGAAACTATAAAGGAGAGGATTCACTTCCCTCAAGACAAAGGGGGTCTCAAGGAGAAAATAGCCCTTAGTTACTTCAAATATTAAAGCTTAAGTGATGAGATAAATAATAAGGAATATCTATACAATCTAATCGAATAAATACTAGGTTACAAATGATAAGAATAATGAAATCACTTAATTACATGAATGAATGAACAAATAAAAAGCTTTGGTATATAGAAATGGAAAGCATAGAAACTAAGGATTGTACCTTCAAGAGGGTTAGATCTTGAACACGAATGACAATGTGTTGTGGGGATGTCTACACCCCATGTTGTCATCTCTAATGAAATAGACAATGAGATCCTAGAATTTTAAATACACAACTTGCTAAACCTATTCATCTACACACAAGTAGAATGAGAAAAATGTTGTGGGTTGTTTTAGGGTTTGCCTCAATCAAACCCCCATTTTGGTGTTTCCACCTCCATGGACACCCAAATAGGATTAAGATAGATAAAAATGCATAAAGTAAAAGACGTGTGATAGAAACAAACCCCACAAAGGAGGAGAACCCCTATCGTGAATGCAAAATACATGTGATAGAAACAAACCTTGCAAGGAGGAGAACTCCTATCACGAATGTAAAATATGTGTGATAGAAACAAATCCCACAAGGAGGAGAACCCCTATCAAGAATATAATATATGAGATCAAATAGACAAGATAAGATAACAAGAGAGAATTACCAACAACTTGTGGATCCCCTCTTGGATTGATGAATGTGATGTATTTATGTTAGAGAAGCCTTGACTATTTTTTGAGAGAGAAATCCAGCAGAGCTTCATCGTGAGTGTGAGAGAGAAAGAAGAGCAAGAGAGAGATCAAGAAGTTGTGAAAATGAGAGTGAAAATGGGGTTTTGTGAAGTTTCATGGGTAGGAGGAGTCGTTACACACGCATCCTTGTTGCTACAATGCATGTTATAGGCAAGGAACATAGAATATTCATATTTGAATCTCAAAAAGTTTAGGGATGCAAGCATGTCGCAAAGACATCTATGTTTTGTACAAGTTTCCTCCCAAAACTTTACACAAATTATGCATTCAAGCTACTAGTGCTTCATCGTTGTCACCTATGAAGTCAAAATCATGAAATTTTGACTTATAGGTTTTTGACATAAATGCAGTGGGCCTAAATGCACAAGTGTAAAATTTCCACAGGGTGCAATTTTATGACACTACAATTTTTCCCCACTTTAGTCAGCTGATTTTTGGGAAAAAATAGCTATACTTATTAAGTAGCTAAGAAGACATAAATGTCAATTTTGAAATTTTAACAATTTTGCAAAAAGGGTATTGTAGAGGTCATAGAGGTCAAGCAGGTGGATACTAATGATTCCCCCAACATTTAATCTCAATGAGAAGCTACATCATTTGATGTAAAATTTGACTCTGCAAAACTCAAAAATAGGTCAGTTTCAAAATAGAAATAAACTACCACGACAAGAAGAATGCTTAAGAAAAATTTTGGTGGGTTGGAAGAAATATTCGATGAAGAAGTGAGTATATGCCCCCTCCTATTTTTTCCCCCAACTAGGTGGGTGAAAATAGGAAGGTGGGAAAGGGCAATTTTTTCATGAAAAATAGGCAAAATTTTGCCTATATATGCCCAATGTGGGCCCATGGAAGATCATTTTCACTATTCACTACGAGGATTTTGTTGAATTTTTGAGAGAGTTTTTAGCAAAATACCTCGCAGAAAAGAACTATGGCTTCCCAGGATCGAACAGTTGCAGACTGACATGGAGGGGGGTGAGCCACTATATGAGGTATGAGGAAAAATTTCCCCTAGCTTGTCACTTTTTTGTGGCTTTTAGCCATAGAAAAATCATGAGCAGCATAGGTGTCTAGTCGACATGATGGCGTCCAATGGGCGTGCTAGTGTTCTATTAGCACATAGGAGTCTGTCAGTTGTGCTGGAGTCTAACCTATGCATTGCCATCGACCAATTAGGCCTGGGAAATCAACTTGTAGCACAAACGCTTGTGCGGTGAGTTGTTGTCTCAGAGACATAGAGAGAAAAATTTAGAAGATGTAGAGTAGGATTTCCTTAACATAGTGTTTTTATGTTGTCACAGGAGTTGATCGAGATCTATGAGCATGACGAAAAAGTTGTGCTATCCCTATTACAAAATTACAGTGACCAAATTATAGTCGACAATTATGCTTTACTACATTGGGTCGAGCTATGGTGGTATACACCATGCCCAAGATCCAATTCCATACATCGATGCTGATGGCATTGATGGAGAGGTGAGATGCATACACCTTATCATTTCTTCTCTCGATAGGGGAGATGAATATGACTCGAGGATTTCTACTACATTTTCCAACTTCCCATCCAGGGAGAGAGAGTCGCATATGAGGAGGGGTGGACAACGTAGGATGCACAGGTGGCGCATCAACACTATATCAACCCACATCATCCTCGAGGACACCACTAGCCATATCCATATGACGTGGTTAGAGAAGGGCTGCATCATAATGCCATTGGTACATCGCGTCATGATCACGATGATGGCACTATGTATCACCATTGATGGGCGAGGATTTCACCTTCATAGGGGCCTTGTCCATTGTAGTGGGATAGACTCTTGGTTGGGTGGTTAGACTATATTATTGTACCATATTATTGGCATCAGGTTCTGCGACAATTTGGCCAGGTATAGGTTATACCTCTAGTTGCACACATGTACATATGGATGCACCATAGTGCGACCAAAGAAGGGGATGGTCCTCGTCCCACCATTTTTGACATTGCACTCAACATGACGATGACGAGGACGAGGATCTTTAGAGGCCCTAATAACCGATGATGTCAACATGTCAGTTGGCTTTGCTAATTGGTGGTTGAAAGTAGGTCCTGCCCCAATTTTCCCAATAGATCCTTGATGAGCCTAGTTTTTGGTCCAATTTTGGGTAGAATCTATAGTTTATTTGATGGCAATTGTCATGGAATTTGATGTTAAATGCTGATATTTTCATATTTTTTCCCTCAAACCATGGACATTGGGCTTAATCCTATTTCTGCAAGTTTTAATGACATTGGCATATTATGTGGATTATCTATATTGATTTTGCATGTGGTTAATGAATGTTCCTTAAGGTGGTTATAGATATGCAGTTATTGTGCATACTGACATTGCCATGCAAATTTAATTTGAGGATGCTAAGTTGAGGAAGACACCGCCAGCTGGGCATGCACTGTAACGTCCAGCAAAGGAATCGCTCAAAGGTCAAAGGAGGTCGACGACAAAAGATTCCTCATGCAACTGAATGTAACCGCTTTGTAGTGGACTTTAATAATTGAGCAGACACGAGCGTTATTGCTGTGCTAAATCTGTGTTTGGACCTGCATGCCTGACCAGATTCCATGCACGCGTAACTGCCACCACTCCACTTTCTCTGTTTTCCCTAAATGGTGTCCTCCTAGTCATGGAGTTGACTGCCTTTTCTAGTTGATAGCATACATAAAGATTTGATGCTCCTTCTTTAGGAGTTGCACGATTTGATATTGTACTTGCACTCTCAATTTTTTAGTAATACAGACACATTACTCTTTTGTACTCATGATTTACAGTGAATAAAATAAAGTTCTGAGTTTGAGCATTTTAGTTCTCATTAGTTTTAGAGGATACTTATCCATGGGGGCCCACTTGGTGAGTAATCCGTCCTCTTAGTTTAGTATTACTTGATGTTTAGTAATTGGTTAGAAATCTGGCACCGACTGTTCCTACAGCCACTAGAATTCCATTATGTGACTGTTCCTACAACCAAAGCAGATAGAATAGTGCCCTGTTTGTTGCTCAAATTTCCATTCCTGCTATGCATTTTAGTTTGATGTAGTTTTTGATTGATGATTGGCATTTATGGTATTCCCTTCTAAGCAATTTACTTTCAGTATTGTGAGTTCTTTAGCTGTAGAATGAAGATGGCTACTTTGGGTTCCTAGTGCACATACTGTGTTGACCCATTTCAAGTTCACGTCCCTGGGTTGACAAGTTAAATGCACCATCATGATGATTGAAATAGCTATTCAGGTTAGATGTCCAATCTCTGAATCATGGCTGTAAGGGCTTAGTTATTAAATCATTGTAGGAGGCCAACAATGCCCTCATGGGCGATGCTAGTTCTCAAGGGGTGAGGTGGTAGGGGGTGACAGAGAGGAGGATGAGGCAGTGGGGGCATGAGTAGAGAAGAGGTTGAGGTGGTAGTGGCGAGTAGCCTCACCAATGCGTGCTCCTACGGTCTCAATTGTACCACCTAATATTTGACCATTCATACCACCTTTTGTGGCTACCATAGGGCCAAGCATCACTTCTACCAGCGGTTCTCCACCCTCAGATCCACACTAGAAGGATGGGGACCTAGGTATGGATTTTATTTGACATATGTTGTTTTCATTTCAATTATTTTATTATATGCTCTCATATATATACATATGTTTTGATGATACGGTATTGATATTGTCCACTTTCTTTGTGGTGGCAATGTTCACATAGGAGTGGTAGTTGATGCATCATAAAGGTGATCCCAACCATCCAAATCTAGGGGTAGGTTCTTGATTCCTACACGTTAGTGATAGGAGGGTGCCATGCCTAACTATTTGAGCTTGTAGTGTGATTGAGGATGGTCTACGAGGAGGGTCAAGTGGATATGGTTGAGCATTCCTTACAACTAGTGACAATGACTGGGCTATGGGATCAAAGGTGTGTGGAGTTCCTCTCTACTCTCATTGAGAGAGACTAGGTTGTGACTTGAGTTGAGAGTGCCAAGCAGGAATTTGACACTCTAAAAAGTCACATCAATAACCTCAGGAGGTAGTTGGAGGTTACAAGGACAATACCCATTGGTCTCTAGCATCCCTAGGTGTAGCAACTAAGGGATGAGCTGGCAGAAGAACGATAGTGAGAGGAAACATTGACAAAGTGTGTTGTGTTCCTGAGAGAGTAGATGGGAGAGTTATGTGGAGAGTTGTAGGACTTCAGTTATAGAGCATATCTATGTCACAATCACATAGATCTCACTCACACACCTCTATCCAACAACCACCTCTACCACCATCAACACCAGATGGCTTTGGGAGCCATGCTCTTGGTGGCTAGATACCAATTTATTATTGTATCATGTCATCATTGTATTATATTTTTGATGTAAAGATTTATACACATATATATAGGCACCACATTTTGTAATAGTGGTGTTATACATGAACATGACATTATTTTGATACATATGTATATATATACATATATACACGAGATTTTGGATCAACATTGTGTGTTCTTATGTGTATGCTTTCTCTTCATGTAGGATTATACGGGGTCATGCCTGTAGTCTACAGACACTCATGTGATAGGCCCATAAGGCTTAAGTCAATTGAGTATGCCAGTCTTTATCGTGCTTATTCACTATTTTCTGAAGAATTAGTTCAAGAGTTTTATTAGATTCTTCCACTTGGCCATTAGATTGAGGATAATAAGGTGTAGAAAATTGATGTTGAATGTGAAAATTCTATAAGAATTTCTTTACCTCTTTGTTCTTAAATGAAGTACCATTGTCAAAAACAAAGGTAGAAGGCAATCCAAAGCAAGCAATGATATTATTCAAAAGAAAGCTACATATCACTTCAGCGTTAGTGGATCGAAGTGGGATAGCTTCAACCTATTTTGTACAGTAATCGATAGTTGTGATGATAAATGTATGTCCCTTAAAAGAAGGAGGTGATATTTTCTCGATAATATCCAACCCCCCTTTAGAAAATTGCCAAGGAGATGTTTGATTATCAGGCTCTTGAGGGAGAGATCGAATAAGGTTATTGTGTTATTAACATTAAGGACATTTCTTGATAAAGGAAAAGGATTCATAATCCATTGTTTTCCAATAATATCCCATATGAATCAGTTTATGTACTAAGGATTTACCACTAAAATGTCCACCCCCAAAGCCCGAATGAGCCTCTTGAAGGGAAAGGGGTATTTCAACCTTAGTGAGACATCAAAGAAGAACACCATTGTAATATTTCCGATAAAGAACATTAGATAGAACA
This sequence comes from Sequoia sempervirens, assembly GCA_007258455.2. Classification (NCBI taxonomy): domain Eukaryota; kingdom Viridiplantae; phylum Streptophyta; class Pinopsida; order Cupressales; family Cupressaceae; genus Sequoia; species Sequoia sempervirens. Next base: position 64,807 of record VDFB02008053.1, read on the forward strand.
ATGTTTCAAGCTAAAAGCTTTCGTATTTGGACATGAGTATTTTAGTCGCATCATCGGGAAAGTTTCTAGTTTTCAAATAATTATAGATACGAGAATACCATTCCCTTGAGTCTACATGAGCACATATGAGACTATAAAGTTTAGGTTGATTCAATATTGTGGGAGAGTGGAGAATATGAAACACAAAGTGGTACTCATCTAAACCATCGTCTGAGGGTACAAAGGAAGCTACACTTTCCATCACATCCACGTGATGATTTTCTCTCTTAGGAACATTGTCTATAGTAAAATAAGAGAATTAATCAATGATAAAGCCAAATCTCGATACTGGGATAGCTTGCTTTGCTTAGTTTGATATGCTCTCGTGATTTGATTTACAATAAGTTTAGAATCACCCTGAATATAAATATGTTTGATATTTAATGCTATCGTGACATGCAAGCCATCAATAAGGGCTCATACTCAACAACGTTATTAGTGCAATGAAATTCTAATAAAAAAGATAGAAGAATTGGCTTCTCTTCGAGCAAAATTAAAATTACACGTTCCCTAGAGCTAGTTTGACATCTCAATCCATTAAAATACATTTCCCACATAGGTTCATGATGTAACACAAACAAATTTTCATGTAGAAATAAGTCCAAGTTAGGAAAACATTGAGGTGAGGGAGCCTCTACTAATTGATTAGCGACAACTTATCCTTTAATTACTTTTTGAGTCATGAACTTAATGTCAAACTCAGAGAACATCATCCATTTTGCTAACCTTCCAAAAAGATCAGTTCTAGTGAATAAGTTTTTAAGAAGATCACAATTTACAATCACATAAATTTTTGCATGAAGGAGATAATGATGTAGATTTTATGTTGCAAAAATGAGAGTGTGACATTGTTTTTCCATAGTAGAGTACTGAGTTTCATAATCAACTAGAATACGAATAATGTATTAGACCTCTCTTTGTTTACCATCATCAAAATGTTGAGCTAGCAAGGTTGCCAAAGGATGAGGTGATGCATAAGTATAAAGCATAAAGGGTTTATCTTGCATAGTCTACATCAAGATGGGAGGATTAGCCAAATAAATCTTGATAGATTCAAAAGCCTTGTGGCATTCATCATCCAACAAAAAATGGACATCTTTCTTCAACAAGCACATGAATGGAAGGGTACGATCAACCAATTAAGATACAAATCTATGAATTGCCTGAATATTTCCTTGTAAAATGTGTAGTTGAGAGATGTTATTGTTGGAATATCGCTTTAAGAGATTGTTTTTGGCTGCTTGTGTTGTCATTGATGGCAACTGGAGTCAGCAGTATGATCCACATTTAGCATTGCTCCTACCGGCAAGGGAAGTAAGATTTTGTAATCTACCGACATAAAGAATGAAGAGTAGAACATCCGGTTGATAAGTTGATCTGATCACTTCACTGGATCACTATTTTGTGGTGTGGATCTCTAGGGAAGCCTTCCTAGCATGTATACTATCCTACTGGTGAGTTTTGTGGTGTTGCATTAGTCGAAGTTCGAGTTAAGAGGATCAGTAGTATGGTTCATGGTTTATTCTCTCATTTTGGCCGACATGTTTTATATGGTGTATCGTGGATGTATGTGGAGTATGTATTTAGTTATTTCTTATGTTTGGAACTTTGTTTTGGGTCCCTACTATAGTCTAGCCGACTTGTGTGGGTACACATCAACTCTAATTAATGATTTGAGCCGACATAAGCAAGAATATTATTTTTTTGTTGTGAAGCTGACATACAATGAATTCTTGATTAGTGGGTATATAAAGGAGATCGAAAAAATCATTTTGGTGTGTGTGAGGGAAGGAGCTGTAGTAGAGATAGAAGTGTATGTGTATCAAGAAGAGAGCAAAAAAGGACAAATTAGTTATTTGAGGGCAAGAAAAGTTTTGTATGCAGAGCAGAGCAAAGCAGAAGTGCGAACTGGTCAAAAGATCTGAAATCCTATTATGTGCTTCATTGGAACTGAATCCAAGCATTTGTGAATGTTGTATTCTCAGTTCAATATTTTTTTGTAATTTCAATTATACTTTGTAAGGAAGTGAGCTCTAGGCAGTATGCCTGAATGCAAGTGCATTCCCCTCTTTTATCATACTTTTAACAGAGTATACATTGTGGATTAATCTCCACTGTGGTTTTTCCCCTAATAGGGTTTCCACGTAAAAATTTCTGGCGTTATGGTGTTCATTAATGTGATTGCTTGTTTCCCTCTATTTATATGCTGTGAATGTTGTGTTAAGTTCAATTATTGTTGTTGATAGTTTTAGATCTGATTTGAAAGTTAAATATCATTGAACACTGATTCACCCCCCCTTCTCAGTGTTCCTAGTGTCCAACAATTATTAGGTGGAGACATGCTAACAATTACATCAATCTTATTTGTATTGACTTTGATTCCACGATATGAGACAATAAATCCAAAAAATTTATTGACATCCACACCAAAGAATAACATAAGAGGATTTAGTCTAATCTTATATAGTCCAACCCTTTTGAAGATAAGACGAAGGTTCTCAACACTAGTAGAATTTGGAAAATAAATGACTAGGTGACTAAAAATTTTAGTCACAACAACTAAAAACAACTAAATTCTACTAATTTTTTGCAACTTAGTTGTAAATGAGTAAATAAATGACTAATTTGGTCATTGACTGAAAAATTATTTAGTCACATAAATAAAAATGACTAAATAGTTAGTCACCAAGTACAAATTAGACAAAAAAATTAAAATACATTTTGACCAATTATTGGCGCGATTCATGAATTCATGTTTATTCGCATTCATTGTAGACCTTGCTTCATTTTTTAGTTGTAGCTAGTTAGCCTAGCACTGAGGCGCCTCGTTTTGAGTTACAACAACTGGGCATGTGAACTACACTAGGCATTTTGAGTTACAACACTTGAATGGGCGATAAAGATTGTTTGGAGAGGACCTGGAGAATTTTGAAGAGGCGGGCAAGGACTTTGGTGTTTGCTACAAAGTATTTGAAGTCTGAAATAAATTCGGATTTAGCGACGCCCTCTACAAAAAATTCAGAGGTAATTTGAAACCCTCATTACATTAAACACAAAATCTATAGCTTTCTGATTGGCAACTTATAGTAGTTACAATCTACTACTCTTAATAATGTTCTTTTACAATCTTGCCACTGTTCTGATTCATAATTTGTTCGAGCTAAATATAATAAAATTTGGGTGTCAGTACCAAAATAGAATTTACTCAAACAATTTTGATACATTTTCACTGCAAGCACAAACTATCCTTGTGCAAAGTAAGCATGTGCTAGATTTACCCACACATTAGGCATCTGAACAAAAATGTTTCCTACAACAACTTCTTGTACCTATGTAAAAAATTCCTTTGCAATATGAAATTGACCCTTTTAGCTAGCACAATGGCTGGCCCATTTGCAACATAAACATTTCCTGGTCTATGTGCCAACACTTTACAATGGTTACCCCATTTGCAGCAAAAACATTTTCACTACAAGCACAAATTGTCCTTGTGCAAAGTAAACATGTGCTAGATTTACCCATACATCAGGCATTTGAACAAAGATGTTTCTTGCAATAGCTTCTTGTACCTGTGTAAAAATTTCCTTTGCAATATCAAATTGACCCCTTTCAACTAGCATAATGGCCGCCCCATTTGCAACATAAACAATTCTTGGTCTATGTGCCAACACTTAAGTGGCCCCTTTTATTACATTAAGATCCTCTTGAGTTATTATTATACTCCTATTTTCCAAGAGAAAAATCCCCAAGGCCCATGGGAAATGAATAATGAGCATTTGAGTTTCAACTTGGTTTCATTTCGAAAAGGGGACATTACATTGTACAAGATTAGTTTAACAACTGAATAATTTAATCCACCTATTTGGGACTGTAAAATAAAAATAGATGAATTAATCTATTTTCAATTATAGGTTCTTTTAATCTAGAATATGATAGAAAGATAAAGCATAATACATTGAAGGACACACAAAATGTTCTAAAATAAAGACTAAAATAGTTTTCCCATAAAAAAAAAGAAAGAGGAAAAATGAAAAGATAACATACAGATGATTCATTTGAGGTTTTTGATAAGATGTCATTTAAATATGTCAAATGGATTTGGAAGGGACAAAGCATATTTGATTGACTAAAATTTTGAGGTAGCTTATCTATCGTCATTGTATGCATCGTCTTCTCTTGGAATATGTTTCTACAATGCACCAAGAGAAGATGATGCATACAATGACGATGGATAAGCTACCTAAAAAAATTAGTCAATAAAATATGCTTTGTCCCTTCCAAATCCATTTGAAATAGTTAAATGAGATCTTATCAAAAACCTCAAATGAATCATCTGTATGTTATCTTTTCATTTTTCCTCTTTCTTGTTTTTTATTGGCAACCTATTTTAGTCGTTATTTTAGAACATTTTCTATGTCCTTCAATGTATTATGCTTTATCTTTCTATCAAATTCTAGATTAAAAGAACCTATAATTGAAAATATATTAATTCATCTATTTTTATTTTATAGCCCCAAATAGGTGGATTAAATTATATTGTTGTTAAACAAATCTTGTACAATGTAATGTCCCCTTTTCAAAATGAAACCAAGTTGAAACTCAAATGCTCATCGTTCATTTCCCATGGGCCTTAGGGATTTTTCTCTTGGAAAATAGGAGCTAGGTTTGGTTAAAGCTCAAGAAGCCTAGACATCATTATCATATAGATCATCTTCTCTCAAACTCTTTCTGCAATGGTTCATCATCTTCAGAATTAGAGTATGCATGTCTCCTTCGTGATTTTGTTGAAAATGAAGAATTTGTCTCGCCATCATCAGAGTCTTATAGACCTGTAGCTACAAGAAGATCTTGGGAATTTTTTGCATCATCTTGTGCCTTATTACTCATATAGTTTTCCTCCTCGTCCATGACAACATCGGGTTCCTCCATATAAGAATCATAAGCCTTGTGGTCCTTATCCTTCTTCTTTTCCTTCTTTTGTTTCTTCTTAGACCGACCAACCTCATCATCGTCATCATCCCTGTCCTTATGATTACTCTTCCATAATTCCTTCATTCGTTCAAATTGCTCCTCTTGTTGCATCACCCGCTGAAGTGCTTCCTCTTGATTTCTCCTTTCTAACTAAATCCTTCGTTCTTCATCAGCTTTTCATTTTGCTTCATTAGCCAAGACAAGTTGGCATGCTACTTTAATTGTTTCTTTTGCTTTAAGCTAGTCATTTGTTTTCAGTTCCATGTTTCCAAGCATACATAAAGCATTTGATGAGTTTGTATAAACCTTAAGTGCATCCCCAATCAATTCTAGGCTTAGTTGGATCTCATTCTGAACTTGAGCCATGGATGCAAGATGTAGATATGTATCCACATAATTAGGAAACTTGAACAATATTATCCTGTATAAAAGATTTTCTTTTTCAGTATCATGTAGCTATTCAAACAAGCTAACAAGATTAAATAGTGTTGTGACTTTATCCCATGGTAACTCAAGTGAAACATCACCTTCTTCTAGTCGATGGAATAATTCCATATCCTTAAAGTGCACAGAAAAAATTGCAAAATTGGCACTCAGGCTTTTATTTATGAATTCAACCCAAATACCATTTCCTAATGCCTCCATAAAAGTTTGTTGAACAAACTCTAGTTCATCATGCTCAAAATGAAGAACCCTAATGTTGTTTAACAATTCAATAGGCACTTCTTCTCCACTCTTCTTCAGAAGAGACTTTTCTATCTTAAGAGAATCTAAGGCTACACTAGGGTCTGTCGATATTAATAACTCAACCATCTTGATAAATGCATGGGCATCACGTGGATCTATGTGAATTTCCTTTCTTAAAATTTCCAAAGCCTTCTCTTCCTTCCCTTGATGAGCATATATATGGCCTACAACTTTTAAGCTCTCACAGTTCTTAGGGTGGACCTCCAAAACCTTTTCAAAATTTGAGAGAGAACTCTTAAGATTTCCCAGCTTCAATTGAACCTGTCCACAAGATCCTGTGGCCTCTGGCTTTTCTTGACTAATGCCATGTAGTAGCGGTCAGTGGTGTCATAATCACCTTTACTATAATAAGATCGTGCAATATTGTAATATGAATGAGATTTCATGAGAGGGTGGTCAGTTGAAACAAGAGCTGTCTCAGTCAACTATTCCACAATAAAATTTTGCCCTGTGAAGAAAAAATGGTTTGCTAAATGATTCATTGCCATTGCATAGTATGGATATAATTCAAAGGCTCTACACATATTTTACATTCCTTCATAAACACTACTTGTTTCACTAATTGTGAGAATCCTACAATTAAAAATTGCACAAAATTGACCACAAAGATTTTTCCCCATTTCAAACAACAAAATTTCCAAAAAAAAGTGTTTAAAACCTGCAAAAAAATGCAAATAAAATCACGCTGATTTTTGTGCCAAAAAAAAACCATGAGTCCATAGGTTGTTTCTTACTATTATGCTTTGATAGATTTTTTCCAAGCATCCATAGCTTGTTTGAAATCACCTGTTTTAGGATTTTAGCCATAGCAGCAAGGTAGTGAACTGTTTGATAAAATGCTTTGGTAGACATGTATGAAAAATGTGGTAGCATAGACAAGGCAATACAATTTGGAAAAAATGCCTCAAAGAAATGTGGTCTCATGGTGATAGAATGCCATGAAAAATGCCATGACAAGCAAATTGTTATGGATTGTCATGGCATTCCATCACCATGAGACCACATTTCTTTGAGGCATTTTTTCAAGTAGTTCACTACCCTGTCTATGCTATTGCTTACTATTATGCTTTGATAGATTTTTTCCAAGCATCCATAGCTTTTTCGAAAGCACTTGTTTTAGGCTTTTAGACATAGCATCAAGGAAGTGAAGTGTTTGATAAAATGCTTTGGTAGACAATATGTATGAAAAATGTGGTAGCATAGATAAGGCAGTGAACTGTTCAAAAAAATGCCTCAAAGAAATGTGGTCTCATGGAATGCCATGACAAGAAAATGCAATTGATAGCTGCTCCTAGTCATTAGTTATGCAATGTGAAGTAATTGCATAATTGCTTAGGTTGACTTTGTAAAAACTATATTGTAATTGAAATTTTGTCATCTATCAACATCTAATTATTAGTTATGCAATGTGAAGTAATGCTTTGAGTTTGAAAGATGTGCAATGAAATGTAATCAACAATTTGAATATAAACTACAAAAATCTATTTTTTACAATTCATTAGTTAAACTCTCTATTTTATTTTCTCTCTTTAACTCTATTGCTATGGAAATGCCTTTCAATTAAAAAAATAGTTTTTGTCTCTTATTGTACAATTTTTTATATTTTGTCATCTATCAACATCTAGTTATTAGTTATGCGATGTGAAGTAATGCTTTGAGTTTGAAAGATGTGCAATGCAATGTAATAAAAAATTTGAATATAAAATACAAAAATCTATTTTTTACAATTTATTAGTTAAACTATTTATTTGCTCTCTATAACTCTATTGCTATGGAAATGCCTTTCAATTAAAAAAAAAGGTTTTGTCTTGTAGTCTACAATTTTTTATTGCTATGTGTAGAACATTACAGATGGATCAACTTCAAAGGTTGAATATGAATCAATACCATGCATTTGATGAGAGAATAGCTGATGAGAGGGACATGGACAAATATCCTTGTCCATGTAATGACTGTCTTGGTGGAAAGGTGAAAATGAGAAGTCTGATTTATCGTCATATGATAAGATATTGGCATAGTGGTATAAGCCCTTGGAATGTCAATTATTATGAAGATATGATAAAATGATAGAGTGTGAGAGGTGAAGAGGAAACAAACATAGATAAAGTGGCACCAAACATAGATGAAGAGGCAAAAATGTTAGACAAAGGGTTTGAAGTTGATAGAATGTCGAATGAGGATCTAAATGATGATTCGGCCAAGTTGATGGAGGATGCTTTAAATCCTGTGTATGCTAATTGTAGGTTAAGTCATTTGGCAACAATCCTTCAAATTCTTAACTTGCAAGTGGTGTTTGGTTGGAAAAATGAGAGTGTAGATCAGTTATTGGCATTATTAAGTTCATTGTTACCACCTGACTCCACATTGCCAACAAAATGAAGTCAATATATAAAGGAAATCACTAAGCTAGGCTTAGGGTATGAAAACATCCACACCTATGTGAATAGTTGTGTATTATTTCGAAAGAACCTTGCAAGTGAGTGTGAATGTTCAAAATGTCATGAAGCGAGGTATAGAAAAGGGTTGAAATCAGCTGTGGTTCCTAGAAAGGTTCTTCGCCACTTTTTGGTAATCCCACAATTACTCCAAATGTATAGGTGCATAGACATTGCTGAACTTATGCAATGGCATGCCCAAAATAAGAGCACTGATAGAAAACAAGAACATGTGCCTGATTCTAAGACGTGGATGGAATTTGTAACAGATGGCCTAATTTTTCTCAAGATCCTCATAATATAAGGTTGGGTTTGGCTTTAGATGGGGTGAACCCATTCTCAGATCAAAGTACTAAATGGTCAACTTGGCCAGTGTTTTTAATAAATTATAACTTGCCTCCATGGTTAGCAACTAAACCATTTTTATTAATGCTATCATTGATTATACCAGGAAATAAAAGTGTGACTTTAGATACAATTGATGCTTATCTAGAGCCATTATATGATGAGCTAATGAAATTGTGGAAAGGAATTGAAGCAATTCAATATTTAAGGGATGGTCATTCAATCAAATTCACTTTAAGATCTTCCTTATTGTTTATGATTCATGATCTTCCTACATATGGCACATTGTTTGGTCTCAGTGTTCATGGATACCATGGATGTCCTACTTGCAACTTTAAGGATTTTTTGAGGCTCTCAAGAATTTTGCGTAAGTGTGTTTATTGTGGACATCGTGCTTACCTTAAAATGGATCATCCATATCCTCAACAAAAAACACGGTTCAATGGTCAAGTAGAGAATCATGAAGCACCATTGCTAATAATAGGTGATTACATTGTTGAGAATGGACCAAAAAGAATGTCATTTATTGAAAATGACGGGATTGCTGGTATTAGATATGATCCATGTAATGAAAACGGTGTAAAAAGGTTGTGCATATTCTATAAGTTGTCATACTTTAAGGGTGTAGCCATTAGGCATACTATTGACTTTATGCATACTAAGAAAAATATAGCCAATGCTATTGTAGAAACTCTTTTTGGTGCTTTTGATACTATTTCATCATGTGAAGACTTTCAAAAATTCTTACAGTTGATGTATCAGACTTGCTTTCCCACTGGATATGTAAGTAGTAGTATTAGAAGCCAAACTGACATTAATGACTTAAGAGGCCTCAAGACCCATGACTATTATGTCATAATGGAGAATATTTTACCTATTGTGGTAAATATATTAAGTTTGGAAAAGGGGCCAAGATTGACAGTTATAAGGTTGGGCCTAATATTAAAGAGAATGAGTTTACATGTATTAGATCCTTCGAACTTTGATAGTTTCAAGGAGGAGGATGTTGAAGTGCTTTGTCTATTGGAACATGAATTTCCACCAACAATCTTTAACATTTCTATGCATCTTTTGATACATCTACAATATGAACTAAAGCATTATGGCTCAATAAGAACAAGATGGATGTATCGTATAGAATGATATATGAAGGTTTTGAAAAAAAAGTTCGTACTAGGAAAAAACCAGAAGGAAACATGTCTAATGGATATTCAATGCAAGAGGCCATGGGATTTTTCACAGAATATATGAAGGATTTTAAAAATGTCAATCGACATGTATGGGATGATGACAAAGAAGATACAATTGAAGGTGAAGTATTAGAAGGCAATGGATTTCTCTTCAAGCTATCACATCAAGAAAGAAGTGTGATACATGCCTATATTCTTCAAAACACATCTTCATTTGATAAGTGGCATAGGTAAAAAAAATTACACAATAATTTATTTACTCAATTGCATTTACAAATTTATATTATTAATCTTACTATTTGTACGTTAATATTCTATGTAGAAAATATGAAGAAGAAAATCAAGCTTGGATGCAACATTGACCTCAAAAGCGCAGACGTCATGCTGATTTGATTGGAGGTGATTCTTTTCCAAAATTTGAAGAATGGATTGCTAATGCAGTCAGTGATGCAAAATAAGAAGGTCAAGATATAACAATAGAGGAAAGTGAGCTTTCACAATCTCCACATTTATGGGCTATGCGTTTCGGTGGAATGTGGGCCTATGGTAGTCATTTAAGAGTGGAAGAAAAAGACAAAGGAAAGACAAATTGTGATTGTGTTGTTAATGCTGAATTTCTTCACGAAACTGAGAAGAAATTTTATGTTGGATTCATCCAAGAAATTATTCTAGTGGACTATGGTGAAAATAGTCCTATATTACTAAAATGTAAGTGGATCCGACCATTTGCAGTATAATTTGATGAGTATGGATTTGTACGTGCAAATACAAAACAATTTTTAACATTGACGGATGAGCCGTATGTTCCCCCTCTTCAAATTAACCAGTCATTTCTAATTGATGATTTAAGAAGCCTAGGATGGTCGTATGTCATTCAAATAGAGTCTAATTCAAAACAAAATTCATGGAAGTTGTTGATATAATGCTTGATGGGAAATATGTTAATTTACAAGAAACATTCGAAGAAGTGGATGAAGACGATGATGGAGTGTTTGAATACATTTTGATTACCAATGAAGAGATTGGGAGAGAGAATGCATTGCGTGTCATAGATGAGGACGAGGAAGAAAATCAAGATGTAGACATGAATGATCAGGATTTTGATCTTGCTGGAAATGCAGATGATTATGATGATGTATTGTCACCTTAAGAGGTTAGCTTGCCACCTAAACTTTAGTTATATGTATGGTGCAATTTATTATTGAATGTAATAAAGATCTGAGTTAGGTATGCTTATTCACTGTTGTTTTATTGATACATTTTTGAATGTAATCATCATCATTCTATTGGTACATTGTATATAAAACTTGAGATGTTCACTACTGATTTGAAGTGCATTTAAAGTTAGGTTCAATCATTCTTCTTAGTTTTCTTACTTTGGTTGAAAATTTGAAATTAATTTTGTTTATTTAGAATATAATTTCTTGTATGTCCTATATGTTTTCTAGATACAAACATATAATGAACATTTGTGATTTAATAATACATATAGATATCTTAACATTAGGTGAACTAAGCCTCCTCATTACAAACAAATAAATGATCTCTTAGGTCTGAATGACACTGAAAACTAAAACTGAGAGACTCAAAATTAGAAAATTGTTTAATATTTTCAATAAAATGATATCTAAAATACTGTATTCATAATAAAATCTAATACCACACTACCACAACAGTGAATAGAGGTATGCGCGGGATGGCGGGATATATAGGTCAATGTACAAATGCTTACCGCAATATTGTGGCAACCAAATATGAATACTGCAGGGTGGTGGTGAGAACATGCTAACAACTAAAGTAAACCATAGCCCCACAAGGGCTAAACAGTGACATTGCGGTATGGTGGTGAACAATAACTCAATTGCTAGAATTAACTCGTTGTCCCGTGAGAGTCCGAAGGGGTGTGCACGGGGTGGCAATACTGCTAACCCTACCATACTGCTACCTTGCAATGGTCTTGATATAATAGAGTGGTATGGCGGTGAATAGTCACTCAACTGCTAGAATTAACCCGTCGTCCCGCGGGAGTCCAAAGGGGCATGCACGGGGGTGGCAGTACTGCTAACACTACCCCACAACGGTCTTGAAATGACAAAGAAGTACTGTGGTACAAGCTGTCAATGAATTTAATGATTACACTGTTCAACTTCCCAGGATCAAAGGCATATATTCAAACTCGAAATATGGGAAGATTCTAAAATATTTTGCAAAAATTGACATTAATAGTGAGGTGACCAAGCTCAGCAACAAATATTACTTGGGACTCGATAACATTTTGGCAATCATTCACACAGTTTAGCGTACCAGAGGCAAGGGACTTCAAGCAGGAAGACTCTGCATCTATTATTTCGCTGGGTAAGTTCACAAAAACCCTTTGTAGCAAGTGTGTAAGAATTGAATTTTCTTCTACAAGTAGACACTTAAAGAAACCAAGTAGGAGTAAATTATTCATCACTCCACCCAAAAGAAGTGAACTTGCGAGTAAAAAGGAAGAGTCCACAGTTTCTAAAAGAGATAAGAGGTCCCTGCAAAAATCCATTTTAGATGTGTTACCTAATTTTGTAAACAAAGGAATCAAAAAGGTGTTTAGAGATAAATCCCATGAATGTAGAGACCTATTTATCCCTATCTTAGGGTGGGATCTGTTTTGGAACTTCTATGAAAAAAGGGATGACAAGATTCAAGTTTCGAATCCTTGGACCTTACATTTGACCAAATTGATAGTCCCAAATGTCTTTTTAGATGTTGAGTTTATTAAAGTATTGGTACAATATTATCACCCGGCTACCAAGACTATAAGAATTCCAGATGGTTCACCATTAGTGGTGTTGACTAAAGAAGCAATTATAAATGTTTTATGTTAAACAAGCAAGCTATCACTAAGATTGACTTGGACATAAGTGAGGAGGATTATAGGAGATTGAGAAAAACCTACAGGAGTGATGAACTTCCTTTACGAATGAAAAGGGGTGTAAACAATAGGAGGATACCTATCTCCCCCTCCCAAATTGATCCATTTTCCATAGAAGATTTCCAAGTATATTTCAAAAAACTTATTTTGCTTTGTGCCAAGTGCTTGGAATAGATGCTGAAGAGAGGATGCCAACCTATCTCATGATGATAGCAATGAAGATACAAAATCCTGAAGTCAACATTAAGTATGAATTTGCTGCTGAAATTGAGAAAGGGATACATGAGGGATTTTTGCAAGTAAGAGAGAAGTTAGCTCCCATCACTTTCAATAAATACTCTCTATTGTGTTATTTAATATTGTACCAAAACAAAAATAGATGGACTAAAATAATGTGTTTGGGAATGACTAATGATGAAGGGAATAGGTTGCTTGTACAAAATTGGTGTCACATCTGGGATAGTAGATGTAAAAATAGTGATTATATAATATTTCATGATGATTTCGTAATAAAGGTCATGGCCAGTCTTGGTCATATTTCACCAAGATTGCCTAATAAAATCATGCAAGTATTAAGACCTTTAGAATTGAATCCAGAGCAGGGACACACTCACAATTTCGGTGACTGGTTCTTCTTAGCAGACCAAACAGTAATAAGGGTCTATAGGTGTCCTCAAGCCCCACATGTTTTACCTAAAAAAAATTCTATTCGAATTTCATTTTTAGAATTTATGTGGCAAATGTTATGGATGGAGCAGGATGTTATGAAAAGATCGAAAAAGGGGACATTCCTCCCTGACCTAATTGAATGTGAGGAGCTATCTGTAGGGTTTGACACTCTTGAAGAACTGTAGAACTATTTGAAGATGAGGTATTCATTGAAGTCACAAGGAGAAAGGGTCTTTGATCCTGAAGGGAATATTAATTTTATAAAGTAGACACTTCTCACTAAAGCTGGGATTACCCATGTAATGGATTATAAAGAAGATGTAATAAGAAATTGCATTACACTGGATGAAGTTTTTTAGAGGAAGAGGAAGTGGGAAATCATAAAGAGGCTTGATGAGGAGAAGAAGAAAAGGGACACTGGATTCCAAGGATTGTATGTTGAAGAAGGGGATCATATCAAAAGGATGAACTTAATAATTGACAACTTTCAAAGATTATATGCTGAACCAATAAAGAAACCTAAGGGTCAGTCTTCAAATCCCTCCAAGCTGCCCATAAAACTAAGTGGTATTGTAATCACAGAGCCCCTACTAGAGACTTCCAAAATACAATTAGAAGCATCCCTTAAGCAACCAAGTCTTAAAAGGTAGAAGACACATGGAATGGCCCCCTTAGTGGCATGTGAAATGAGTGAAGGAGTAGGGGATACTGAAGAGGTATCTGATGTACTTTTGAATTTTAAAGATGATGAACTTGATCAACCACAACCTAAACTTGCAACTGATGCTCACAAACTAGAAGAAAGAGTGGATGTACATGGGCATAATGATCAAGAAGTGCATTATGATGAAAGGGTGATTGTTTCCCTTAGATTTATTGAAGATGATGAATTTATTCAAACTCTTGAGTTTAAGGATTTTTGGTTTAAGATGAAAATGAAATAATTTGAGGAGAGACTCCAAATTAATAAGATGGGCACTAAGGAGTCACAACATGACCAAATTGTTGCCCAAAATTTTGAAGAACTCAGGATTGATGAAATTACTGTTAGCCCCCAAGAAGCAATAAAATTGGTCTTAGAATGCAATATACTAATTATTCCTGGGATGGAGTTAAAAAATATATTGTTAATGGATCAAGTAAGAAGCCAAGAAGATCCCATGTTGGTTTCTGAATTCAATTCAGATGAGAGAATGAGTGTCATAGGTCACAATCTAAGACTTGAAACCCTAGCCTTTTGGAGAAAGCAAAAAAGAACAGAAAAACCAAGATTGGTTGATGTTGTAAAAGAAATGAGAGGGACTGCCATGGTAAAGGAACTTCAAGACACATCAACATTGGAGGCAACTACTATGACAATGCACTCATCAATGTTTACTAGGGATGTGATTAAAGCTATGGAGCTTAGATTGATAGAATATGAGAAAGAACAGACTAATCTAAATGATGAAGTGAATAGGTTATGCATAGAAAATGTGAAATTGAAAGAGTAGTTGAAGGGAGCAGGTCCTTCCCAAAACATAAAATTAACAGTATACTAGTACCCTGCCATCAAAACTGATACAGGTGCAATCACTATTGAACAAGTAAATGGGCTAAAACAAGAAATTGAGAACTTGAAAAAGACTAATGAAGAAATAAAGGAAAGAGTAAAGAGATAAACCCTCAGGGTATTGGAAAAAATCTTGGAGCATAGGGTTAAACTAATTGTGGAAAAATTGGAAAATGTATACAAATGTTATGTCTCCTTGTCAGAAGCAATTGATTAGATAAATTCCCATGTACCTATATTGGACCCCTTATTCAAGAAATGGCAGCCTGTACATCACACCTTAACGAATTTGTGTAGAATTTTACAAAGGAGTGTTGAGGCCCCCATAGCTTTAAAGCCTACTGAGCAAATGGTCCAAATGGTCACAGATAAATTTCAATACATATATGCAGAAGAAAAAAAGATCAAGGCAAGAATGGATTCATTTCACACACTAAAGCAGTGGTTCGTGCCTAAGATACTAAGGGATGATGATCAACTCAAAGGCTCCAAGGATTGGATAGATGAGTTTAGCAAAATTATTCCCAACTACCTCACTAATTTACAAAAGGATGGTGAGATAAATCTTCACCACCTCAATTTAACCTTGGATGGAATAATTGCATTGGATGCTGGATACTCAAAATTCATCACGGATGGCAAAGTGTTATTAGACAGTAGATGGAAGAGTCACTTGGTCAACAAAAAATAAATCTAGGAGTACAAATGGCCTCATGATTATACAGTGTACCAATGGGAGCAAAAATATCTAGCTACCCCAGAAGAATAGGCCTTGCAATGAAGTACCAAGCCTTGCATATACTATCATGGAGGGAGGACCTTTCCAAATTTGAATGATCACGGGTACCTTATGATGAGTAATGAACTTTTGTATCTTGCGAGTGCTTTGGACTTCAACATCTGATCATTTCTCTTCATTTCTCATCTTTCATTGCTTTTATGTAATCCTATGTAAACAACGATAATTAAGACTTTTTGATTTATGTTAAAAGTGGGTAATTGAAAAGACACTTTTTGACATGTCAGTCAGGACAAAATTTTGAAATGTATTGTAAAATCTTTTTGAAGATCAATAGAATGAAGTTATAATTGGTGGCTAAATTCTGGTTTCAATTGTTTGTTGAAGCAAATTAATGAATGTTATCTTGTTATCTCTAGTTTGATCTTTCCTTGTTATTTAAATCAATATATCAAGGGTATATCTAGTATATCAAAACACATTTGCTGTCAAACAATTCATTTTGTACTACATTTTGGTGTCAAATCTTTGGTAATTATGGTTAGTTTCATGACATTCAAATTCTAAATTCTGGGAAATTATATACAGTAAACAAATTGATGGTTGTTTGGATAGTGAAATTAGCTCTCTTAGAAATTAATTGAAATATCTTGTCTTCAAATATCTAGAAGGATTATTTTAATTAAAAAGGATTTTGTGGTTATTTTTCTAACAATGATTAACAATAGTTCTATAGTGCAGCTAGCTTGCTATTTTCATTCAAGATATAAGTCATGATCAAAGTCAAGGACATATCAAGAAGATAGTACTCTACTTCAAACCCTCAACCTCACTTAGTTTAGTCTACTTACATGGGGATATTAAGGAAGTTGCTAAACAATTAATATATATCATTTGTTGTTTGTGAAGGAGAATCCTGTGAGATCCAATATGGCAGTGGATCAATATCCAGTTTCTTAAGTAAAGATGATGTCACAATTGGGAAACTTGTTGTGGAACATCAAGTTAGTAATTTTAGGATGTTAAGTCTTCCTAGTTGGATATCAAAGATCTTTTCCATCAACTTAATTTGAAATATATGTATAAATGGATTCTTTCATGGTGCAGGTCTTTACTGAGACAACACATGAACCAGGGTTGACATTTTTATTGTCCAAGTCTGATGGCATTCTTGGGCTTGGTTTCTAGGAAATTTCTGTTGATAATATTGTTCCAGTCTGGTTAGTGTTGATAGCCTTCATTCTATAATTTGAGTGTATCACCTTTCTTAAATTTTGAACAAGGTTTTGAAATCAAGGGTTCAATATGCATATTTCAGGCCTATGTTGAATAACTTCATTCATGGTGGAAAAGTTAGCACCTTGTTGCTCATATCAGATGGAACGTTGCATATAAAGGATGAAAGATTCTAGCTGGGTTATTGTTGACTACATTGAAGGAGAGAGCTTCATATATGGGATATGATCAACACTCTCCTTCTTGGATTCTACATGTTACAGCTTGCTCCATGAAGATTGCCCACATTGTAAAAAATTTAAGAGATGAAAGGGGAATGTGCTCGCATTGAAGGGCTCCAAGCATGTGTTTCCGTCATTGTAGAAGTTTTTTGGAGAAGTTTGTTTCTTGCAGTCATTTCTGTGCAATATTGTAACTCAGATTTTTAGTCTTGTGACAGAAAATAAAAATTCTAATACCCTATTTCTAAGCTATAACTAGAACACCTTTATTTTATTAATAAAGTTCACCAATTTTTCCTTCTCAATGGTTGTCTTATTCTGTGCAATTGATGATTGATGTGTATTTCTGTGTTTTATGTTTAAATCCTCAAATATCAGTTAATTAAAATGACTAAATATACTACTAATTGACATCAATTAATATTTAAATTGACTAAATATACTTCCAAATGTTAGAAATAAGTGAATAGTGAGTAAATATGACTAGATATAGGACCAATGAAATCATAGAATAAAAATGACTAAATATACAACCAAATTGATCAAAATGATGATTAAAATTAATGACTAAATACACCACCAATGCACAAAAATCAGTGAATAAAAACGACTTTAAAATAAGTGACCAGTTAACAACAATCAATGACTAAATATATAAGTGAATAAAAAATGACTAAATAAGTGACCAAATTACAACAATCAATGAATAAATCAACAACTAAATAAGGGACCAGTTAAATATATTAGTGAATAAAAAATGACTAAATAAGTGACCAGATTACAACAATCAATGCCTAAATCAACAACTAAATATATCAGTGAACAAAAATTGACTAAATAAGTGACCAGTTTACAACAATCAATGCCTAAATCAACAACTAAATATATCAGTGAATAAAAAATGCCTAAATAAGTGACTAGATTACAACAAACAATGACTAAATCAATGACTAAATATACTACCAAATCGATCAATCAAAACAACCAATAAATGACTAAAAATGGTTTAGTCATCAATTTGGTCATGTTATAAATGACTGGAAATAAAATAATAGTGGTAATGTGATCAAGTTCAGTAATTTATAAATAGTTTTTAGTAGTTTTTTCAGTAGTCTATTGTTGTTTCTGTACTAGTGCAACATGATCTTGGCGAATTGTAGACTTAGCCAAGATGCCATCAATGTAATCTTCTAGGATTTTGTGAATGAAGTCATGAAAGATAAGTCATTGCTCGTTGGTAAGTTGCTCCAACATTCTTCAACCCAAATGGCATGAATACATAATAGAAAGTACCCCAATGGGTAGTGAAGGTTGTCTTATACTGATCTTCTAAATTAATATAGATCTGATTATAGCTTGAGAAGCCATCCATGAAGGATGAGAAGGCATGGCCTATAGTAGATTCCATGATCATATCAATGTTGAGTAACAAAAATCATCCTTAAGAGATGCCTTATTAAGATCACGAAAGTTAATGCAAATACAAAGACGACCATCAGGTTTACTAACAACAACAATATTTGATATCCAAGGTGAATAGTCAATATGACAAATAAAACCAACTTTTAAGAAATTTTTTTATCTTAGTCTTAACTAATAAAGCAACATTGGGATTCATTTTGCATATCTTTTGCTTAACGATCTTGGCATAAAGACATAGGATGATATTATGAACTACCAAAAATTCATTAATACCAAACATGTCCTCATGTGACCAAGCGAAGATATCGAGATCTGAGAATGCAATAAATCAACATGTTGTTTAGATTCTTCTGAAGAGAGACACATTTAAATCTTAATTACTTTCTCAGAAGATTTAGGATCCATGAGAACATCATAAGTATCCCCTTTGAGGAGAGTACTACAATGTTTAGGATGAGGCATATAAACACTATCATCCACATTAGATAGAGGATCCTTCTCATCAGAACTCATAATAGATTCTTCAAAATATGGATGTCTATTCAAACAATATTGAAATCATTGTTTATGATGGTAGGAAGGTAGGTTAGAATAGACACCTAAGAATTCTTATAAAGATTCATCCAAAGAGAAAAAATCTAGAGAAACTTCCTTAGAGTCTACCTTGCTTTCAACGTATTCAGGATGAATCAATTTAAGAGGATGAGATTCGGTGGAAAACATATTGACATTCAGCCATGGTTTTACCTTAGAGGTTGTGGGATGGTATCCAAGTCCAACTTTAGAGTCACATGGATCAGCCTCTAAGGGGACTTCAATACCTTCTTCATTACATCCACAACCTTTACCTCCGTAACCAAATTTAGAAAAGATATTGAATTCTAGTTCATAATGTGATTGCAATTATTGAGGAGGAGGATTATTGTAAGGAGCGGACTCCATTCTATAAGTATCACCTCTCTTTACAAACACACAATCATCCTTCTTAGCAGAAGCAAATGAAATTTTTGGGATGTCTAGGTGGATAGGATCTACTTTGTACTCCCCGATATAGGATTCAATGAAGTTCAAGGATCCCCAATCATCACCTCGACATGCATTTAGTTTAGGAGAAGAAATAGGAGTAAACTTAGAACTTCCTACTTTGGGAGGATCTTCCTTAGGGACATCTATCTCAAGAGTATCCTTTGTGATAGGTACTATTGGAGTAGATTTCAACACATTGGAAGATAATGAAGGGAAGATTTTTAAGAGTAGGTACAACTAAAGTTTGACTAACAGTTGTCATCTCACATAAGTGTACAACATCAGGTTTAGCCTTGATTATGATCACCTCATTGTTAGCAACAAACTTTACAGAATGATGTAAGGTAGAAGTAACTGCTCCCAAAGCATGAATCCATCGTCTTCCCAAGAGAATGTTGTATGGTAATGGTCCTAGCATAACATATACCAAGGTGGCTATAGTAAGGGGTTCCAATATTAAAGGAAAGATTATCATGCCTAAGGCTTTTCAAATGACATTATCAAACCCATGAATGTACAAGGAAGAAGCAGCAAGGGAAGTTGAATCAACTTTGTTTTTAGGCAACAAGTCAATGCTACATACTTTGAGTGCTAAACTAGCATCAACGAGAGAACATCTAATGTTGATGTTGTTAATATAAACTATTATCATCAAAGGATCTACTTGATTTTGTAATTTTAGAGGTGGGAGCTCATGCAAATGGAATGTAATATTTGATGAATCCACATGAATATGATCTATCAACGCATTAACATGTATCAGCCTAGCAGAAGAAGGAAAATATTTTACAAGGCTTCCTAAAGCATACCCTAGTAAACTGGAGTATTTTGAAGCAAATCTCAAAGTGATATCTTGGTGGGAGTAACATGAAGGTTCTCGCCAAGATCATACTCACTTAGTGGCTTAACTTCAGGTCTAGGTGCTTGAGGAAGGCTTGGTTGAGAAGATCATATAGAAGTAGGTTTATTAACAGTTTTGTATTCCTTCTAGTATTATAAGTATGGGCTACCACTCTATAAGAGGGAGGTTTAGATTATATGAATCTTGTGTAAAGGTCAAGTTATCACCTTCAATAGGGACTCCACGAATAGAATGATTTCATTTAGGAGATGGGCTAGTCAAAGCCACATAAATGACTGGTCTCTTAGGCATTTGAGGGGCATTAGAGACTACAACTACATTTATGAACTCTTCAACTTGTGAAGAAGGTTTTAATGAAGAATTTTTCTTAATAGAGTTTTGAATAGGAGGAGATGACTCTAAGAAATAATCTAGGGATCATACAACATATCAAAATACGACTCAAAAAATGCATTATCAAAAGCATTAAAATTTTGAAGAAAAAGATTTGAATGATTTCATTCATGTCGGGTTCACAAAAATGTAAAGGAGAGGATTCACTACCCTCAAGAAAAAGGGGGTCTCAAGGATAAAATATCCCTTAGTTACCTTAAAAATCAAAGCTCAAGTGATGGGATAACTAATAAGGAATATCTATACAATCTAATCGAATAAACACTAGGCTACAAATGACAAGAATAACGAAATCACTTAATTATAAGAATGAATGAACAAATTAAAATCTCTGGTATAGAAAAATGGAAAGCACAAAAACTAAGGATTATACCTTCAAGAGGTTTATCTCTTAGCCACAGATGACAACACGTTGCAGGGACATCTATGCCCTATGTTGTCGTCTCTGATGGAATGGACAATAAGATCCCAAAATCTGAAATACACAACTTACTAAACCTGCTCATCTGTACACAAACAAAATGAGAAAAATGTTAGGGGTTGTTTTGGGGCTTTCCTCAGTCAAACCCCCATTTTGGTGTTTCCACCTTCACGGACAACCAAATAGGATTGAGATAGATAAAAATGCAAAAAGTAAAAGACGTGTGATATAAAAAAACCTTGCGAAGGAGGAGAACCCATATCAAGAATGTATGTGTGATGGAAACAAACCACACAAAGGAGGAGAGCCTCTATCATGAATGTAAAAGATGTGTGATAGAAACAAACCTTGCAAGGAGGATAGCTCTTATCACAAATGTAAAAGACATGTGATAGAAACAAACCCCTCAAGGAGGAAAACCCCTATCACAAATATAATAGATGAGATCAAATAGACAAGATAAGATAACAAGAGAGCATTACCAAAAACTTATGGCTCCCCTCTTGGATTGATAGATGTGATGTATTCATGTGCAAGAGAATCCTTGACTGTTTCTTGAAAGAGAAATCTAGTAGAGCTTCGTTGTGAGTGTGGGAGAGAAATAAGAGCAAGAGAGAGATCAAGAAGTTGTGAAAATTAGAGAGAGAAAATAGGGTTTTGTAAAGTTGCATGGGTAGGAGGAGTCGTTACACACGCATCCTTATCACTACAACATGTGTCATAGGAAAGGAATGTGAAATATTCTAATTTGAGTCTCAAAAGGTTTAGGGATGCTAGTGCATAGTGGAGATGTCTACACATCACACAAGTGTCCTACCAAAACTTTACAAAAATTACGCATTCAGGCTACTAGTGCCTCATCATTGTTGCCTATGAAGTCAGAATCGTGAAATTTTGACTTATAGGTTTTTGTCATAAATACTATGGGCCTAAATTTGCAAGTGTAAAATTTCCACAAGGTGCAATTTTATGACACTACAGAAACATATAACCTGCATTGAATGATCCATCAAAAAACCAATAGAATAATCAAAATCTAATATCTTAATGGGGACAACCAAGACCTACCAACAATAACAACAATCATATCAAACGAAGATACACTCCTCTAGGGGAGTCGATATAAACATTTTTTCACAAATTGATCCATACCAACCTCATCAAACTAGCATAACTCTAGAATTATGAAGAACCTCAATTCAAGCCTTCTTAGCATGTTTTCTGACCAAAAACATTGTTTGGTTTGCTTTCAATTTTGGTTTTGTTCGTGTTTGGTTTCCCTCTCCATTGATCAGTGCTTAAACCTCTTAAATTTGGACAACCTCTTTATGACACATTAATAAGAGAATGATGAAGACTAGTGAATTTTGAAGAATGTTGTCTCCTGAAATGTTAAGCTAATGTAATTGGCTAATGTAAAGCCAAATTCCACTACCTATTGTTTGCATCCTCACAGTTTTGATTTCATCTCCATTTTCATTTCTATTTGAGAGAAAACTCCTCATGAACCAAATTAATTCACATTGATTGCTAGATATGAAAAAAATGGACTTGTTGGCACAAATTGAAAGAAATGTTATTTGATGTAGTCGATGCAACTACCCTGGTCAAGTGCAAAAAGTATTGAGGAGGGGGTGGTTAGACAAGAAGATTTTTTATTCTTCCATACCCACATCATAGACCAAGATGGAATATAGAAGGCCACAAAAAGATGATGGAAGACAGTTTTATGTGCCCACGATAGTGTTGTGCCCTCAACACACAGGTCCCATTCAAAACAGGGACCCTCTCTTTCCTTCGCTTCGTCAGGTCGTTTGTTTCCTTCTCGTTTTGTGTGCCCCCTATTTTGGTTTTGAAAATGGTCAGTAAGCTCTTGGAGTTTGTCTTAAGGTGACCATATTTTGCCTCCCCCTCAAATTTCAAGTTCTTTAGCCTTGGCGGGTCCCTAGTTTCTCTTTGCCTTAGTGTTTTAAGAACTGGTGTCCATTGAGCTCCCCGGGCCCGGCCTGCCGGGTCGCCCCTCCCGGACTTCTGTCGCTTCTTTTTCGTTCTCCAACGACCGTTCTCCAGCAGAGTTCCACCTGTCGGGGTCCGATCTCCCTAGTGCCGCTCGTTTATTATCGAACTTTCAAGCATCCTTCAGCTGGCAGCTTTCCACTCGATGGAGCCCGATTCCCCCTGTGTTGTCTGTTTCTTGGTTGGTGATCCCATGACCATCCGCCGATGGTCGTCCGACTGTCGGATCCTGGGGCCCTTGCGACTGTTTTCAAAGTTGCTGCCCACCAACCATCAGACCCTCTGTACTCGCATTTATGAGGCACATTTAATGAAAGAATGACTATAAATATTTGAGTCTGAAAGGCCATTTTCACTTGTTAGTTTGTCCAGAGTGAGCCTGAGCTAGCTTCCAATGCCGCCATCACACCTCGGTCGTTTGATCGCCGTCTTCAAATCATTGCTGCCAACTAGGTCATCCACCTTCGTTGGGATCTTGAGGTGAGTTCGCCGCCTGCATCCCGTGTCACCTTTTTCCTTGATTTTGGGTAAAATGATGAATTAAAAGAAGAAAGAACACATAAACTAGATAGAAAAGAACATCGCGCCTAAAACCCATGTTCTAGAAACTTGAGAAATCGTCAAAATCACCCCCTAGGCAGCCGCGAAACCTTGTCCTCCTGACGTCATTCTTCGGCTAGAGCACTCGCGCTCTGCCGACCCAGGCCTTCCCATTGCTGTCGCCAATGCCTGAAAACATAAGTAAATTTTGGATGATGAACTTCGCTTTCGGGTCTGCCATCACATAAGGACCTCACCCTCTTGTCGTTAGAGCTTGGCTAAAATCTTGGCGAAGCCAAAACTGAGTCCATCCAAAATCCTTGGGTCTGCACCCATGGGACTTCGTCCTTGGGGTGCTGCTTGTGAGCTGCCATTTCAAACGACATTCTGAATCCGACCGACCGTCCTTCGGGCTCTGCACCTCCATTCGCTGTCTAACATTGAACTCGATGATCATATGCTGAAAGTTGTTGGGGTCCCGGCTAGCTAACCTTTGCTCGTGGGCCACTGCGATGACAACGTCATTTCATACGGATTTTGAGTGATTTCCCTCCACCTGCCAGCTCTTGACTCCCTCACGGTTGACAAGCGAAAATGGAGAAACTACCGAGTCCTCAACCTCCTTCGGGCCCCTGGTGTCAGACCTCTATTGTCGGGATTTTGTTCCGTCCAAGCCGTTACCAAAGAGAAAACTACCTTCGTACTCCCAGCCTTTGGAACCTGACTTCCCATTTTCCGATGAACTTCCCTAAGCGAAAACAAAGAAAAAATGAAGGTCCAACCCTTAGACGGAACCGATTCCTCGGGTGACTACCATCAGACTTTCACACATCTTCCGCCGTTTTCAAACAACAATCTCCTCACGGCTTTTTGCTTCCTCCGACTTGAAATACTTGAAAGGTCAATAAGCTACGCCACCATCCTTAGGACTCGTGGGTCCTGCCCGATGGAAATCCACCCTCGAGATGTTGTCTCACCAGAGCCGTTTTGAACGACAAACTCTAGATGTCCAAGCTCCCCCTTGACTCTGACCGCCTAAAAGATGATCCAAATGATTTCTAACCTGAAAGCAAACTTCGACCCACATGCCAAAATGGCCTGTTCTCCTTAGTGGATCTCCCACAATCTAACCAAGTCCTAGGGCGGGTGGAACGTTGTGGGACGCCCTACTCTATTTTCCCTTCTAAAACAGCCATCCAGCTAGGGAAGTCTGACCCCTAGGGCCCGAATCATCCAAACTCCCTCCTATGCGCTGCTAATGACAATCTGGGTTATATGTTAGATTTCTTAAATGCTTAATTATCCAATCTGACCTTGTTTACAGGAATTTGACTAACGTTTCGGTGTTTTTTGTGCTCGAATATGCTCACTTGTCATTTTCCCATAGGATATATGGAATCAGGTGTAGGACCTTCAGGAACGGCCGCAAAGAAAGATAAAGGAAAGAAAACAGGCAAGGCACCCCGCGGAAAAGAAGATAAGGACCATATGAAGTATCAGTTCTAGGGGGAACCCCTGAAATCCAAAGTAACCACAGAGTGGAAGGAGGTCACTGACATAAACATTGGACACACAGACATTGGCGAATTCAAGCAAAGGGTCAGGATCAACTCTATGTAGGAGAATGCAAGACTAGTCAAAGGCAGTGAGTTAGCCAAAGTTGTAGGCTTCCCTCCCGCTCTTGTTGCCCCTGAACTAGTAATGGCTTGCACAGAGGCATACCAGCTGGAGACACTAACCATAGTGGACAAGGATGGAAATATTTTAGTTGACATGTCTGCCAAGGAAATAACAAAGACTTTTCATATCCCTACCTTCGGGGAAATGGAAATACCAACTAGGGATGATGGCAAGGCAATGTGGGGGGAGGACCTACTCAAATGTAAGAAGCTCATAAATTAGTTTTGGCTCAAGGAGAAGAGGGGAAGTGCTGCCAAGGTTCCCTAAGAACTGTTTCAAAGTGATTTTTATGAAGATTACCATGATTTGGTAACATTGTTAAGTAGGGTAATGGGCCTTCCAACTACTGCCTATTTCCAAGAATGGATGGTCTACTTCATAGAAGAGATCCTCCGGGGCGAGGTCATGTTCTATTGGGTGAGGATAATCAGTGATTGCTTCCATGAGCAATTTATGGCTGTTAAGAAGACCTCCAAATTCTACATGACATCCTATTTGGTCTACTCGTTGGCCAAACGGAGGCAATACAGAGGTTTGTTCAGAGCTCTAGATGAGGAACCTGGTAGGGAGCTAAAAGTTTATGACATACCCCCAACTGCAATACAAGAACTTCAAGAAGGATTACTGCAGGGTCAATGACACTTTCATAGGTCATATCATCAGATTGCTCAGGGGTGACTTCGAGAGGCAAGTCTCCCACATCACCAACACATTGTTGAAATAGTTTTCCTTTCTATTCA
The DNA here is from genome assembly GCA_007258455.2 of Sequoia sempervirens. Taxonomy (NCBI): domain Eukaryota; kingdom Viridiplantae; phylum Streptophyta; class Pinopsida; order Cupressales; family Cupressaceae; genus Sequoia; species Sequoia sempervirens. The sequence goes on from VDFB02008053.1 coordinate 90,962, forward strand.
TCGAATATCCGAAGTTTACATATATTCATCCAGAAGGCTTCCCAGAAAGACCAAACAAGCTGCCCCGGTATCCTAATGACCAGATAATACTATTGGAGCTCTCTCAACAACTATGACATGTGCACAACCTCTTGAGCAACAAACATAAGGAAGGGATTCCTTATCCCCTCTCCTTCAGCCAAGGGTTATACGAACTCCATACCTCTAAGCGTGCGGACAATTCAGAGAAGGAATTGGTCGAATACCATTTGAGACTCCATACTGCCCAGCCACAGATGGATCCCTATGGCCATACCAAGATGACACTTGGACCTGAATATGCCCATCTACATAGTGTTGAAGAGTTCTGGGCTAATTGCAAAGATGATAGTGAAGTGCGGATGAGGTACTATATGCAGATGACCGCATACTTTGTAAAGAGGGTCAATCTGTTCCCCGTGCCGGATCAAGTAGAAGAGGATGAAAGCACAGTAATAGATCCTTGGTACCACGCAGGTGCCAACCTACCGCTGCCACTAATTGATTGGGATGAGTGGGAGGTTGATGACCTCGACATTTTAACCAAACCCATCGAGGCCAGAATAAAAGAATGGATTGAGGAGCGAGTTTCCAATTGAAGCAACAAGGGGTCAATTTGACCTATGAGGGGCTTGAAAATGAGCCAAGTGGAATAGACAGTGGGACAGTTGTTGCCCAATTAGGAGAGACTTTGAAATCCCCTCCGGTTACCAGGTCAAGGAAAAGAAAAGAAACTGATGAGCAACAACCTAATCCTAAGGTGTATGCAAGAAAGGCCTCGGAAGGTGAACCTTCCAAGAAACATAAGAGTTCGGGTAGTGTCACAGAGATGCCTATTATTCAAGAAGATATGCTCCATGAGGGAGAGGAAATGGAGGTTGAGCAACCAAAATCTCCACCTGCTGCCTCCACTATTGTTGCTCCTCCGCTTGCTTATCAGGCGTTGGTTGCTACTTCCCCACCTATGGTGGACATCTTGGTCCACCTTGCTTCTTCTCCACCTACTGAGCAGGTCGTAATGATTAACTCTTCTTCCATCACCACCTCTCCACTCTCTTTTGCTTCCATGTCTTTGACCACATCTCTCTCATTAGTAACAACAACAATACCCATGCCCACACTCTCACTTCTAGAGGCATTCTCTTGACATATGCAGAATATTCCTACAGAGCTTTCTGAAGTATTGATGAACTTGGCTATTCAAGTTGCCTTGGCGTAGATCCTTGCTAGTATCCCCACCTCCACTCCTCCAATTGAACCACCTAAAATGAAAGCCACAATGGAAATATCCAAGGAGTTGGAATGATGAGAGAAGGAAGCCACAAAGGCATTGGAGGAAGAAGCAGATGACTACTATGAACACCTAGAGCATGAGCATTTACAAATTGATAAGGTAGTCCGTGAAGGAGACGAATCAAATTCCTCTAAGGGTGATGAAAAAGAAGATGCCAACACCAAATATATTGTAGAAACCTTCGATGCAAACCTAGAAGAAGAGCTAGCTCAACAGTTAAAGGATGTTGGAGAGGAAGTGGAAAGACCACCTCCCGAAGAAGAAAAAGAGTCTAGTGATAAAATGGAAGAAGACACTAAACTCCTAACTGGGGAGCAAGAAGAAATCCCCAAACATGGTGAAGAGGTGCCTCTCTCAGAAGGGTAGGGAGAACAAGAAAAGAAAGAACAGGAAGATGTGCCACCTCAACGCGAGGAAGAGGAAAGTAAAGAAGAAGATAAGGCCCAAGAAGAGTCTCAAGCTAACAAGAGTCTAGAAAAAGAGTAGCCCGAGGAACATGGGCATGAAGAAGAGAAGGAAGAGAAAAAAACCAAAGGGGAAGACAAACCCAAAGAGCATGCAACCACCGAGTCCCCACATAAGGAAACCATGTTCATCTGAGACTTTGATGAAGAGGAGGAAAACAAGAAGACGAAGTAGGAAGCTCCAGGAGACAAGGAAATTGAGATTAGAGAAGAAGAAAGTCATGAATCACCCAAGGAAGAGCCTCGGATGCCCGAGTGGCTAGAAAAGCATCTGGAGAAGAAAGCTCCTGCTCCAAGAGATCCAAGGGCAAGGTTAGAGGCCATCTTGGCTTGAGCTTAGATCAACACCAAGAAAGAGAAGAAGCCCAAAGTTAGATCCAAGCTGACAATGGACGCTTCTGGATCTAGGATTGTGCAGGTATCCATGCCGGTGGTGGGAGAAGAAGGAATAAGTTACAACGTCTTCACCTTCGACTTGGGGACAACCACCAGAGAGCAAAAAATAGATCACCTTCAGGAGTTCATTGCCACGGTGGTACATTTGATGCAGAAAGACAAGCTGTCCAAGGAGGATTATAAGGCACAACTGACTGATTTGACAACCTATATTCAACAATGTTCGTCAGTAGAAGAGCTTCCCACTACATCCTTAGCACCACCACAGCTGTTATCCTAGGATAACATCGACAAGCTTGAGAAAAGGAAGAACTGGACAAAGACTACGAAAGATTGGTTCCTATAGTTCATGTATGATGGAAACATGGGAATCAATCGTGCTATCAGGACAAGAAATAAATTCTTAGAAGTCCATAAATCTCTTGAGGGAATGAGGAAATTGTGCACTGACTTCCCAGGGATATATGAATCCACCTACTGTAAAATTGAGGCCATCCTCAAGCTGCCTCACAAAATATGGGAAGAAGACCTTGCGTTGGCAAAGGATGATCACTAGTTGGTGGATATGTGGAAGTTGGACCTCGAACATAGGAAAGAGATACTGGAGTGCAAATCACAATACTGTGTCTCACTATTTGCCCAAGATGGACATTTACATCAATATTTTTAACTGAATATTCATCTTTTGAGAACTATAGCAACTAAACCATGAAGAATTTGAAGATGATGTGAACTAGTGATTTGTGGCAATTTGTGTGTAGATTTTAAATATATATATATATATATATATATATATATATATATATATATATATATATATATATATATTTGAACTGAATCATGAATCTTTCAACATCTCCTTTAATGACTAGTTTTAAACAAAAAACAACATTTTTCAGAAAGTAGCGTTTGTGTCGTACAACATAACTTTTTTTATATAAAGGATTAAATTGTAATTGTTGGAATATAGATTCTCAACATCAATATCTATGGAATGGATATTTTTTCATAAGTTTTGGTTATATTTATATTTTTTTAATTAATTTTTGAAGTCACTGTAACCATAATTTGGACATGTGTGTGTGTCGTACAACCTAACTTTCTGTTTATATATTGAAATCCAATTTTTATTTTTTTAGTGAAACAAGGACATCAATACTTAGGGAAAGGGTATTTTTTGAATTTTTTTTTACAATGGTTTACTATTTTTCCACCTCTGTAGAATGAAGAGCTTGATGTTCGGAGAAAAATCTATGTTTAGTAAAAATTAAAAATTAAATACAAGATAAAATAAAAACATATCAAAACTATACTTGTCAAAAAGATCATTTTGAGGGCAACAATCTTGCAAAAGATTATTTCTAAATGACATTATTTAATCCCTCAAAAGGTAAATTAAACGTGTTTTTTTGCTAGCATTTTGATAGGTGCAAAGGAGACTCCATTGTGGGTATGATTTAGTACTAGAGGGGTTCTATCCAAGGGGGTTTGATATAAGAGGGTCTGATCTATCCCTCTTCAATTAAAACCCTTTAGATGGAACCTCTCAAAGCTAAAATCATTAGTTTTTCTAAAAAAAATTATTTTGGGCAAAAATCAGCATGTCCCAAAAGTGAGACACACTATTGTGGCAACACCTAGCAAGTCCTCTGTAAAGTGGAGCCAGACATTGAGTGGGCCAAGGAAATTAGGGAAAACTGTATTGAGTATCTAAAATTGATGACAGGCTACGATGTGCCCACTATTGAGATCGATCCAGAAAAGGTGAAGCCTTATTTCTCTAAGAAGATGTAAGATGGAATGTCGGGCAAGCTCACCATGAATTTCATGAATTTTTATGCTTTGGCTTTCGCCCAATCTGAACAAGTCAGGGACAATACAACTAAGTGTGATGAAGATTGGGATACACTTACAGGTTGATCCAAGTAGTGGAAGTACCAAGTGCTCCAATCTAATATAATGGAGATCGAGAAGCTTCAGGCATTAATCAATAGGTTCATAGAATATGTCGCTTTGAAGAAGCAGGAGGGAAACCTGATCATTGATGACAAGATCCTCACAGAATAGCTGCAACAAAGGAAATCAACTAGAAGACAAAATGCTACAGTGCTGCCACAAGAGGACAAAATAGGGAAAAGACAAAGATGTAATTTTAAATTGTAATATATTTGGGGGTAGGTGAAACCCTAGTTTGTAGTGAATCTTGGCCACACAAAGCAAATCAATCTTGGCCATTCATTTTGCTTTTTGAACACTATAAATAGGTGGTCTCCTCTCATTTTCAAGAGAGAGTTGAGTTGTTGTAAAGGAATGTTGCAGAAATTTTAATATAAATTCATTGACTTTGGTGGATTTTTGAGTTTCTTTGCATGTTACATGGTTCATCTCCCATAGTTCACTAATTTAGATAGATTTACTTTGCTGTTTCAGATGGTTTTAGATTACTTTGGTAGATTAGTTAATGTTGTTCAATGGTTGTGAAGATTTCTGCTGTGTTGATGCCTTTCTTGTCCATACTTTTTGTTGTTTGCTGATGGTGAATAGCTGTGTAAAGTTAGTCTAGGCATAAACTAAAGCTACTTCAAACTTCTATCTTTTATTCATGCATTTTTATGGTGAATGAATGGTTGAATATTTGTAGTCCTTAGAAGCTTGCACAAGTTTAATGATACTGTGAGTCAATCTGGTTAAGTGAGATTTTGTTTTGATGAAGCTGTCCATAGTAGAACCCTCTGTGACCACTGCTCATTGCTAGTTTCAGATCCAAGAACCTCTTCTCTTCCTTGCTCTTTTTATTTTCTTTGTAACAAGTAACCTATGCTAAGGTCCATTGCACATTGTAAATCCAAATCTTAAGATAAAACAAGAGTTTATGATTGTTGTTCGAACTTGCAACAAACTACACTCTAACTTCCCATCTTAAGAACTCCATTTCAAGATTCATCTCACATCTAGTCCAAACCACATAAGTCTGCCCTATGATTACTAATAAAATCACATCGAACATCAACTGAGAAATCCCATGCATGTCATGAATTGACACATGAGAGACCTTAGGGTAATTTTCAACAACTTGTTGTTGGAGATTATCTTTCAAGAAAGGTGATGCACCAATGCATTACCTCTGTTGAGAAGTGTTAAAACACCCATCAAAAGAACTTGCGCTAGAAGGAGGTCTGAGTTAAGCTGGATCGAATTGGATCGTTCTCCCTTGAAATATTTCAAAGAGTTTGAAGGTCAACACCAAATAAAGGAGAATTTCAAGAGTTGCAGCCCCCCACAAGGGCTAAGTGAACCAAGGGAGGGGACACAACTTCTTCCTCTTCCTTCATCTCTTCCACTTCTCTTCCACCTTCACCTTCCTCCACCTTTCATCCATCCTCCACTCAACCAATCCAAACTGCCTTCGGGCCTCATCCTTCCCACAGCTGGGGAGCAGCTTCTACCCCGTCCTTCCAAGTCCAAGGCATAGTCCCAACTATCACTGCCGCTGTGCAGCCCCAGGTTACTGTTCCCCAACAGAATATACCACCTCCATCTCCCCTCATGGCTTGGTTGGCACAAAACCCTTCTCCATTGCAGTTTAATGCTTACCATGACATGCCCAAGAATCTGGAGAGCTTCTACATGAAGTTTAATCTTCGCGATCCACAAAGGACGAAAAAAGAACACATTAAGATATTTGAAACAGTGATCAAAGATATGCAGATCGATCATAAGGACGTGGCATGTCGGCTCTTTCCATACTCGTTAGGAGAAGAATATTTTTATTGGTATATCAACTTGCCGAGGGGTCCATTGCTTCATGGGACCTTCTGATGAATGCTTTCCTACAAAAATACAAAATTCTGATCAGCCCTTCAAAGCTGTACCGAGAGTTTATGTTCGTCCAGAGGGAAATTAATGAACCGATCAACTCTTTCAATGATCGTTTCCATCGCGCCTACATGAGACTTCAACCCCCTTACGTGCTCAACGATGTTGTTGCCTTGCCCGTCTATTATGCAACATTGGATAATCTTACGTCAGCATTGGTGAATAGAATGCACCCGCCAATCACCACGCTGGTGAATGCCTATTTAGAGGCAGTCATCGCCAGTACTTATTTGGGACAATTTTTTTTTGGTTCACTGCCCTCTTTGGGTCTAGTGGCTCATTTGATGCAGGTTCAAGGGCTCAACCAAGCGTTTGCTCATCAGAAACCTCTTATGAACCAGGTGCCTCAACTGCCCATAGTACCACATCCAGGACAACCGATGAACTAGGCGCCTTTGGTGCCTTCATACTTGCAGCTTCAACAAAAATTGACCTATTCCCAGGCTCCTCAGTAGTAGCAGGCATACTCCCAGCAGCCTCAAGCTCCATTATACCTCCATGGACCAAAATTTCCTCCAACACAACAATTCAGCTAGTTGCCCTGCTCATTTTCCTTCAAAATCAAGTGTTGCAACCAGGCAATATCGAGAAAGACCGACTTGATGAGCTAACTGAAATGATAAAGAAAATGTCAACAGATATGACACACCTGAGAAATTAGAATAATCAATTGTAGGCCTCCCAACGTAGTCTCCAGGCTAATCTCAATCAAGATAACAGAGATAACAGAGATAGCAGGGATAACCGCGAGGCAAGTTCCTCTTCAAGACAAAATTATGAACGAGGGTAAAATTCCAATTAGAATTTTGACACGAGGCCCTCCCAAAGACAAAACAAAATTTGGAATACTATGCCAAACAATGGGGGTGTTCCCACTCCTCTTGACCAACCTACCAGTAATGAGAAGACGACTAGTGGAGTGTACCTCACTGAGGCTGCCTTATCTGGATGGTGCCAGATTCATAAGACGAGCTGACATTACGAGTTGGACTGTCCTGAATTCCAGACAACCGCATAAATATTTCAAGTAGAGGTCCAAAATACCATTGACAGTGCAAACTACAGAGACCTCGTTCCATTGGAGCCTTACAATTCCTCTTGTCTCGTAGTAAACTAGGCGCCATTCCCACAGAGCGACTGCAACAAGCCTGAGATCGAGACCACCACTACCAAGAATGAAGAAATACAAGAGGTAAGTAACAAAGAAACCTTGTCTCAGCTTTTCGCTTTTGTAGACAATGGTCCAATAGACGAGGAAGAATTATATGTAGATGAGGTTCAAATATTCCACCAAAGGGCGACTCCCTACTCCCTTAGGAATAGGTAGGTGGGTGGACCTTTTACAACTTCCACTCTGCCCAATAACTTCAGCACTCCACCTGATCCCAATGCCAACAATAATCCTGGATTTCCTCATTTTCCCACTCAATATCTTAACAAGGATATGCCATCAAGCCAGCCACAAACCTAGCCTCAAAGACAACCCCAAAATCAATCGAGTTAGACACAAGCCCAACAAACTAGCTCTGCCATAGGCAGAGCCTTCAAAACTGAAATTGAACAAATGGGTGAATATTTCACAGAAGAGTTTAAGAAAGTTAAGATCAACTTGTCTGCCTTTGAGTTACTTAAGGTCCCAACCGTTAGACATGCCTTCTTTAGAGTCATTAATGGAACCCCTTCTTCTAAGACAACACCATAAACACCGACCAAGAGATTCTCCTTCGAAGACCCTCCAAGTGAGCCTATTATTCAACAAATTCATGGCAAGAAGGATGATCCACCTCAAGGTCAGTTGACGGGTAAGCATCTTGCCAAAGAATCGAATCAGAACAATAGGCTAAGCTCCCAGGATCAGCCCTTTGGGCATACTAAGGACAGGACTGGTGATAAGAACAAAGCTCAAGTAGCTCAGATAGATACACCCATGGGCCTCTTCGAAGGAAAATTGGAAACATCACCCTTCCTTACCACCATCCAGATATTCAGAAAGAATTTACACAATTGCTTGATTGACTTCGGAGCATCAACCAATGTCATGCCTCTAGCTGTATGCAAAGCTCTTGGAATTACCCCCACTCCCTGGAGGAGAAAGGTGACCCAACTAGATAAAACTAAGGTAAACATTGTTGGAGAGATGAATCAGATCCCAATTCAGATTGTTGTAGACCTGAGGGTGCAACAAGTTATTGATATCCAGGTTGGGTATATCCTAGATACATATGGAATTATCTTGGGATGGGAATTCACCCGTGCATTGAATGGATATGCTACAATAGATTTTTCTCACATGTGGTTGCCATGGAAGGGGCTGCCAAATCAGATTCGCATAGATCGGGAGCCACAAATGAAATTCATGATTACAGAGTATAACAACACCACCAATGAGGTGATGTTTGCTGAAACAGAATTAGGAAATTACTGCCCCTTTGCTTATCCAGAATAAGCGAAGCCACAAGAAGGACTGCCTGTAGAGGTCTTCTTGGTACAATGTAGTCCTCCCACCAACTTGATCCATGCGCCTCAAAGTACATAAATGTTAGTGGAATTAGAAGATGAAGAGCCCTATGAAGATGGCAATTTAGGATTGATAGATGGTTTCCAAGACTTCATGGAGAAGTGCATACAAGATCAACTCAGCTTGGGTGTGAGAATGGACTTCCAAGATCTCTTACTGCCAAGCTGGTGTAGGGTACACAATGCTGCCCACTTCGAGTTTGAATGTTGCTTGTGCCAAACAGTAGTGGAACATGTCAAAGGGTTAGTTGCTCCTCGGATAGAGATTCCAGTAGGGTAGCCCGTCCTCAATCATACTGAATCAACACCTACTTCGCAAGTCGTAGATAACAACTTGTAGCCTAAAGGGAATGAATACATTCTTGGCCTTGGCGTCAAAGAGCCTTCCAAATTATGGACATTACGCTTCGACGGATCCATGTCAAAGCAAGGAGCTAGTTCCAGATTTGAACTCATCAGCCCCACGGGTAAGACCTACTTTGCCACCCATAGAATTCAATTTTATTGTACCAATAATGTAGTGGAATACGAAGCTTTGGTCCATGGTCTTTTGATGGCCTTAAGGAAAAATGTTAAAATGCTGCAAGTTTTTGGTGATTCTGAGTTGGTAATCAAGCAAGTCAGGAAATTGTACTCCTGCCATGACAGGAGATTGGAAAACTATAGGCATAGGGTTTAAGATCTCCTAGAGAGTCTAGATGTATTTAATATATAGTTGATCCCACGCTCCCAGAATCAAACAGCTGATGCCTTGGCCCAAGAAGCCAACACTTTGCAACCCCTCTACTTGTCGGGACTCAAGAAATTCACATTTGAGTTGACTGCTACTCCATCTATTCCAGACAATATCACTCATTTCTAGGTATTCAATGATGATAAAAATATCCTAAAATTCATCACCAGTTCCGACATGTTTGCAACACAAATAATTAATGAATCTGATCCAGAAGAATCTGAATTAGATATAGAAGGAGTCATCAACCTTAAAAACAACACTATTCCTAGAGGTATGTTTCAGCTAGAGCGTATATTTGATTTAGATCAGATTAGAGATCAGGATCAACAAACAAAGAGGGATGTCGTAAGCAACCAATGTGACACTCACAACCTTGGAACAACCGAGGAAGTCAAGAATATTTTTATTGGCAAAGTGTGCACTGTAGAAGAAAAGAAAGGGATTGTGGACGCTTTACAGAAGTATCATGATGTGGTAGCATGGAGTTATGAAGACTTGAAGACCTATGATACCTCCATTATCACACATACCATCCCTCTCAAGCTTGATGTGGGGCCATTCCACCAGAGATAGCGCCCTATCAACGCGTTACTAGAACCAATCATCTACAAAGAGGTATAGAAATTACTTTCAACCTGAATAATATTTCCAGTTAGACATTCCACGTGGGTGGCCAACTTGGTCCCAGACAGAAAAAAGAATAGAGAAATTAGATTGTGCATAGACTTCCGCAATCTGAATAGAGCCTCAGAAAAGGACAATTATCCTGTCATCGCTGGATGAAGTACCGCAGATCATTAATGGTTTGCAAATGATGTCCTTCCTTGACGAGTACTCTGGGTATAATCAAGTGATGGTACAGTATGAAGACCGCCATAATACAACATTCACCACCAAGTGGGGGACCTTTTCTTACAAAAGAATGGAATTTGGGCTCATCAACGCTGACACTACTTTTCAACGTGCCATGGACATCGCATTCAAAGATCTAATCAAAAAGTGTATAATCATCTATATGGATGATTTGACTCTGTTTTCAAAGAAGCGGAGTGATCACATCTCTGACTTGTGCAAATTATTTCAAAGGTGCCGAGAATTTGGAGTTTCTCTTAACCCAAATAAGTGCATCTTCAGAGTAATAGAAGGGAAACTGCTTGGGCATGTTATCTCAGAGCAAGGCATCTCCATTAACCCTAAGCGCATCTAGTCCTTATTGAAGATTCAGCTGCCAGTTAGCAAGAAAAAACTCAAATCTTTCTTCAGAAAGATCAACTTTGTGTGAAAGTTCATTACATGCTTTGCTGAGATTCCAAGCCCCTCAATGCCCTGTTGAAACAAGATGCTAAGATTGAGTGGACTCCCAAAGCAAAGCAAGCCTTTCAAGAAATTAAGCAAGAAATTGTTGAAGCACCAGTGCTAGTCAGCCTAAACTATCTGAAGCCCTTCTACATTTATTCATTTGCTTCAGATCATTCATGTGCTAGCATTTTGACCTAGAAAGATAATGATGGAAATGAGCACTAGATTTCCTTTATGAGTGCTCCCTTGAAAGACGTCGAGCTGCAGTATCATAATGTGGAAAAATAGGAATATTCCCTTGTTAGAGGAGTGAAGAAGTTGAGACATTACATCTTACACAATAAGGTGTTTTCCATAGTTCCTGACCCAACAGTGAAGACACTGCTTATGCAAAATGAATTGGGTGAATGAAGAGAAAAGTGGGTTACCCCATTGCAGGAATATGACATGGAGATCCAGCCCATGAAGTTGGTTAGAGGACAAGCACTCACTCGAATGATAGCTGAGGAGCAGCTGATGCAGGACCTGAACTTACAGTGTAGTAGTACCACCTTGAGGACGTTTCCCTAGGGGAGTGGTACGATGCCATAGTCTACTATTTGCTGAACCACAAGTGCCCACCTCACTTGCAAGGAGTTTGAAAGCATTCCCTCAGGATGAAAAGAAATAGCTACATGCTACAAGGATCCATTTTATATAAGAGGAATCATGAAGGTGTCTACCTGAGATGCCTTGGAAAAGAAGAAGCTGACTGGGTCTTGAAGGAATTTCACGACAAATTTGGCACCTGTCATGGATCAGGCCCTTCGACTGCTCATCAAATCCTGCGAGCAGGTTACTATTGGCCTATAGTCTTCAAGGACACTCACAACCATGTACGTATGTGCCACATTTTCCAGATTGTCGCAACTAGAGAGAAGAATGCGGCTGTCCCGTTGCAACTAGTTGTGGAGGTGAGGTCGTTTGCACAATGGGTCCCAAATTCATTGGTCCGGTAAGCCCACCATCATTTGTAGGACACATGTACATTCTAACTACTTCTGATTATTGCACTAGATGGATAGAAGCCATTGCATGTAGGCAATGCACAACAAAGGTAGTTACAAATTTTCTTGAAAGTTTTATATTAAATCATTTTGGTTGCCCTTATGCATTGGTGTGTGACAATGGCCCTGCATTTTATTCACTCAAGTTTTCCAGCTGGGCTTTTGATTATGGAATTTCCCTCAAATTCTCGTCTAATTACTACCCCCAGGGCAATGACTTGGAAGAATCCACAAATAAGAATCTGATCACTGTCATCAAAAAACTACTTGATAGGAATCCCAAGGACTGGCATACCTAGCTCCATTTTTCCCTTTGGGTAGACTACACACGCCACAAGGCTGCCCTTGGTGATTCCCCATTCCATCTTGTTTATAGCCTGGAGCTTGTATTCCCAATCCACCTAAAAATCCCCACCCTCTAGTTCATCAATGACTTTTATGAAGAGGGGGATAATAGAGAAGCTCGCTTAGCTAAGCTACTGCATCTAGAAGAAGTGCGTGACTATGCAATAGAATTTTTTTCCAAACATCAGGGTGTAGTCAAAAGATGGTTTGAATGCCAAGCCAAAATCAAGGCCTTCTGAATTGCTGATCTAGTCTTGTGCTGGGACAAGGCCCATGAGAAGAAAGGGGGACATAAGAAATTCAACAAGCGTTGGCTTGGCCCCTTTCAGATTGTTGAAATCCTTGGAGATAATGCTTTCTGCCTAAAGACTTTAACTGGTGAAGACGTCCCATTCCCTGTCAACAGGAAACACCTAAAGCATTACTTCCAAGCCTGAGCTCTCTTGAGCTCTTCTTTAGTAAATACTTGTACATAGGTTAGTTTAGGTTGCTTTTGGTTGGATTTCATTTCACTGCTTTGCGTCGCTTTTGTTTCGCTTGTCTCCCCGCTATCTTTTTTTGATGAGAGTGTCTCTTCATTTTTGTTGCAATGGTCGTGCTCGTTCAATGAATGGTTCACTTTGTTTCCCGCTCTTAGTGTTCTTTGGCTAAATATTTACTCTTAACCGTTGGTCTCTGATCTCTGCTATGGAATGACTTCCTCCTTTGAACTCTAATTTAGGACTTGACCCTTGGTTGAATCCTCCTTTACGTTCATCTCAGATATTGCACAAAACACATTGATTATTTCCAAAGTGTTGTACAGTAGTTGTTATGATGACTTGGTGAGTGAAAAATCTTAAGCCCGCTCTAGTGACCACTATGATTCCCAAACCCATAGTAGGCTTCAATCCTTACATGGTTGAGAAAGAAAGAAAGAAAGTATTAAAAGAAGTATAAAAAGAAAGAAAAGAGAACATGATAAAATAAAGCAACCGTATGGGTGTGTGGATAACTCTACCAGGGCTATGGACGCCCGACTAGCAGTAGAACAATATCCATGGGGTCACAACGACAACTCCAATGGGGCTATGGACACCTGACTGGCAGTGGCGCAATGTCTAGGTTACTTTTGGGGTTGGACGATTCATGTAGCTTTCTCAGTTTGATTGGCTGTTTCTTGTCACAGTTTCTAAGGAAAGGAAATGAATTCACCAAGCACACACTTCTGAGATGTTTCGTAGTTTGATTCAGCTAAAGATCCCATTCTCCTAGTTCACTTCTGGAAGTCGGCCCCTGGTCTGCGAAAATATAGATTCTGGGTTTTGAACGAGCATTTAACCTCAGAACGCTCGAGAGCGTTCCCCAACAGAGTCACCATTTATTTTGCCCTCAACACACACGCCCCGTTCGGAACGGGGACCCTCTCTTTCCTTCTCTTCGTTGGTTCATTTGTTTCCTTCTCGTTTTGCATGCCCCTTGTTTTGGTTTTCAAAATGGTCAGTAAGCTCTTGGAGTTTGTCTTAAGGTGACCATATTTTTCCTCCCCCTCAAATTTCAAGGTCTTTAGTCTTGGCGGGTCCCTAGTTGCTATTTGCCTTAATGTTTTAAGAACTGGCATCCATCAAGCTCCCTGGGCCTGGCCTACTGGGTCGCCCCTCCCGGACTTCCGTCGCTTCTTTGTCGTTCTCCAACGACCATTCTCTGGCAGAGTTCCGCCCATCGGGGTCCAATCTCCTGGTGTCGCCTATTTATTAACGAGCTTTCAAGTGTCCTTCAGCTGACAGCTTTCCACTCGCCGAAGCTCAATTCCCCCTACGCTGTCTATTTCTTGACTGGCGATCCCACAGCCATCCACTGACGACCGTCTAGTTGTTGGATCCAGGCGCCCCTGCGGCCATTTTCGAAGTTGTCGCCTACCAACCATCAGACCCTCCGTAATCGCATTTATGAGGCACATTTAATGAAAGAATGACTATAAATATTTGAGTCTGAAAGGTCATTTTCACTTGTCAGTTTTTCCAGAGCGAGCCTGAGCCAGCTTCCAACGCCGCCATCGCACCCCAATCGTTCGATCACCATCTTCAAATCATTGCTGCTAGCTAGGTCATCCACCTTCGTCGGGATCTTGAGGTGAGTTCGCTGCCCACACCCTGTATCGCCTTTTTCCTTGATTTTGGGTAAAATGATGAATTAAAAGAAGAAAGAACACATAAACTAGATAGAAAAGAACATCACGCCCAAAACCCATGTTCTAGAAACTTGAGAAATCATCAAAATCACCCCCTAGGCGACCGTGAAACCTTGTCCTCCCGACGCCGTTCTTTAGCCAGAGCGCTTGCGCTCTGCAGGCCCGAGCCTTCCCATTACCATCGGCATTTCCTAAAAATAGAAGTAACTTTCAGACGGTGAACTTCGCTTTCGGGTTTGCAATTGCGGAAGGACCTCACCCTCTCGCCATTAGAACTTGGCAAAAATCTTGGCGAAGCCAAAACTGAGTCCATCCAAGCTCCCCGAGTCCGCGCCTACGGGACTCTGACCCCAGGGTGTTGCTTGCAAGCCACCGTTTCAAATGACATTCTGAACCTAACTGATTATCCTTCGGGCTCTGCTCCTCCATTCACCATCTAACATTGAACTCGATGATCATTTGCTGAAAGTCGTTCGGGTCCCAGCTGGTGAACCTATGCTCGTGGGCCGCTGCAATGACAATGCCGTTTCATACAGCTTTTGAGTGATTTCCCTCCGCCCGCTGACTTTTGACTCCCTCGCAGACGACAGGCGAAAATGGAGAAACTACTGAGTCCTCAACTTCCTTCGGGCCCCTGGTGTCAGACCTCCGTTGTCAGGATTCTGTTATGTCCTAGCCATTACCAAAGAGAAAACTGTCCTTGTACTCCCGGCCTTCAGAACCTGACTTCCCGTCTGCCGATGAACTTCCCTAAGTGAAGACAAAGAAAAAATGAAGGTGAAACCCTTAGACGGACCTGATTCCTCGGGTGTCTCCCATTGGACTTTCGCACATCTTCCGCCATTTTCAAACGGCAATCTCCTTACGACTTTCCGCTTCCTCCGACCCGAAATACTTGAAAGGTCAATAAGCTACGCCATCATCCCCTAGACTCGCGGGTCCCGCTCGGCGGAACTCCGCCCCCGGGATGTTGTCTCACTAGAGCTATTTTCAACAACAAACTCTAGATGACCAAGCTCCTCCTTGACTCCGACTGCCTAAAAGATGATCTGAATGACTTCTAACCTGAAAGCAAACTTTGACCCACGTGCCAAAATGGCATGTTCTCCTTATTGGACCCCCCACAATCTAACAAAGTCCTAGGGCGAGTGGAACGTTGCGGGCTGCCCGACCTTGTTTTCCCTTCTAAAATAGCCATCCGACCAGGGAAGTTTGACCCCTGGGGCCCGAATCATCCAAACTCCCTCTTGTGCGTTACTAATGACAATCTGGGTTATATGTTAGATTTCTTAAATGTTGAATTATCCAATCTGACCCTGTTTGTAGGAATTTGACTAATGTTTCAGTTTTTTTGTGCTCGAATATGCTCACCTCTCCTTTGATCGCAGGATATATGGAATCAGGTGTAGGACCTTCGGGAACGGTCGCAAAGAAAGATAAAGGAAAGAAAATAGGCAAGGCACCCCGCGAAAAAGAAGATAAGGACCATATGAAGTATCAGTTCTAGGGGGAACCCCTGAAATCCAAAGTCACCACAGAGTGGAAGGTCACCGACACAAACATTGGACACATAGATATCGACAAATTCAAGCAAACGGTTAGGATCAACCCTACGACAGAGAATGCAAGACTAATCAAAGGCAGTGGGTTAGCCAAAGTTGCAGGCTTCCCTCCCGCTCTTGTCGCCCCTGAACTAGTAATGGCTTGCAGGGAGGCATACCAGCCGAAGACCCGAACCATAGTGGACAAGGATGGAAATATTTTAGCTGACATGTCTGCCAAGGAAATAACAAAGACTTTTCATATCCCTACCTTCGGGGAAATGGAAATACCAACCAGGGATGATGGCAAGGCAATGTGGGAGGAGGACCCACTCAAATGTAAGAAGCTCATAACTCAATTTTGGCTCAAGGAGAAGAGGTAAGTGCTGCCAAGGTTCCCCAAGAACTGTTCCGAAGTGATTTTTATGAAGATTACCATGATTTGGTAACATTGTTAAGTAGGGTAATGGGCCTTCCAACCGTTGCAGGTATTTCCAAGAATGGATGGTTTACTTTGTAAAAGAGATCCTCCGGGGCGAGGTCATGTTCTATTGGGTGGGGATAATCAGTGATTGCTTCCATGAGTTGTTTATGGCTATTAAGAAGACCTCCAAATTCTACATGACATCCTATTTGGTCTACTCGTTGGCCGAACGAAGGCAATACAGAGGTTTATTCAGAGCTACGGATGAGGAACTTGGTAGGGAGCTAAAATTTTATGACAAATACCCCCAATTGTAATACATGAACTTCAAGAAGGATTACTGCAGGGTCAATGACGCTTTCATAGGTCATATCATCAGATTGCTTGGGGGTGACTTTGAGAGGCGAGTCTCCCACAATGCCAATGCATTTCTGAAACAATTTACCTTTCTATTCATCCATTATCTGAAGTTCACATATATTCATGCATAAGGCTTCTCAGAAAGACCAAACAAGCTGCCCCAATATCCTAATGACTAGATAATACTATTGGAGCTCTATCGGCAGCTACGACATGTGCACACCCTTTTGAGCAACAAACATAAGGCAGGGATTCCTTATCCCCTCTCCTTCAGCTAAGGGTTATACAAACTCCATACCTCTCAGTGTGCCAACAATTGAGAGAATGAATTGGCCAAATACCATTTGAGACTCCACACTGCTCGGCCACAAATGGATCCCTATGACCATATCAAGAAGACACTTGGACCTAAATATGCCCATCTACATAGCGTTCAAGGTTTTTGGGATAATTACGAAGATTACAATGAAGTGCGGATGAGGCACTATATGTGGATGACTGCATACTTTGTAAAGAGGGCCAATTTGTTCCCCGTGCCAGATCAAGTAGAAGAGGATGAAAGCACAATCATAGATCCTCGATACCATGCAGTTGTGAACCTACTGCTGCCACTGATTGATTGGGATGAGCAGGAGGTCAACGAACTCGACATTTGAACCAAACCCATCAAGGCCAGAACAAAATAATGGATTGAGGAGCGAGTTGCCCAATTGAAGCAACAAGGGGTCACTTTCAGCTATGAGGGGCTCGAAAACGAGCCAAGTGGAATAAACAACAGGACAGTTGCTGCCCCAGTAGGAGACACTTCAAAATCCCCTCCAGTTACTAGGTGAAGGAAAAGAAAAGAAACTGATGAGTAACAACCTAATCCTAAGGTGTATGCAAGAAAGGCCTTGAAAGGTGAACCTTCCAAGAAACATAAGAGTTTGGGCAGTGTCACAGATATGCCTGTTATTCAAGAAGATCCACTCCATGAGGGAGAGGAAATGGAGGCTAAGCAACCAAAATATCCACCTGCTGCTTTCACTACTGTTGCTCCTCCGCTTGCTTATCAGGTGTTGGTTGCTACCTCCCCGCCTGCGGTGGACATCTCGGTCCACCTTGTTTCTTCTCCACCTACCGGCTAGGTCGTAACAATTGACTCTTCTTCCGCCACCACCTCTCCACTCTCTTTTGCTTCCATGTCTCTGACCACATCTCTCTCATTAGTAACAACAACGATACCCATGCCCACACTCTCACTTCTAGAGGCATTCTCTCGACATATGCAGAATATTCCTACAGAGCTTTCTGAAGTATTGATGAACTTGGCTATTCAGGTTGCCTTGGCACAGATCCTTGCTAGTATCCCCACCTCCACTCCTCCAATTGAACCACCTAAAATGAAAGCCACAATGGAAATATCCAAGGAGTTGGAATGACGAGAGAAGGAAGCCACAAAGGCATTGGAGGAAGAAGCGGATGACTACCATGAACACCCAGAGCATGAGCATTTACAAATTGATAAAGTAGTCCGTGAAGGAGAGGAATCAGAGTCCTCTAAGGGTGATGAACAAGAAGATGCCAACACCAAATATATTGTAGAAATATTCGATTCAAACCTAGAAGAAGAGCTAGCTCAACAGTTAAAGGATGTTGGAGAGGAAGTGGAAAGACCACCTCCCGAAGAAGAAAAAGAGTCTAGTGATAAAATGGAAGAAGACACTAAACTTCTAACTGGGGAGTAAGAAGAAAGCCCCAAACATGGTGAAGAGGTGCCTCTCTCAGAAGGGTAGGGAGAACAAGAAAAGAAAGAACAAGAAGATGTGCCACCTCAACGCGAGGAAAAGGAGAGTAAAGAAGAAGATAAGGCCCAAGAAGAGTCTCAAGCTAACAAGAGTCTAGAAACAGAGTAGCCCAAGGAACATGGGCATGAAGAAGAGAAGGAAGAGAAAACAACCGAAGGGGAAGACAAGCCCAAAGAGCATGCAACCACCGAGTCCCCACATAAGGAAACCATGTTCATATAAGACTCTAATGAAGAGGAGGAAAACACGAAGACGAAGTAGGAAGCTACAGGAGACAAGGAAATTGAGATTAGAGAAGAAGAAAGTCATGAATCACCCAAGGAAGAGCCTCAGATGCCCAAGTGGCTAGAAAAGCATCTGGAGAAGAAATCTCCTACTCCAAGAGATCCAAGGGAAAGGTTAGAGGCCATCTTGGCTTGAGCTCAGATCAACACCAAGAAAGAGATGAAGCCCAAAGTTAGATCCAAGCTGACAATGGACGGTTTTGGATCTAGGACTGTGCAAGTAGCCACGCCGGTGGTGGGAGAAGAAGGAATAAGTTACAACGTCCTCACCATCGACTTGGGGATAGCCACCAAAGAGAAAAAAATAGATCACCTTCAGGAGTTCATTGCCACGGTGGTACATCTGATGCAGAAAGACAAGCTCTCCAAGGAGGATCTGAAGGCACAACTGGCTGATTTGACAACCTATATTCAACAATGTTCATCAGCAGAAGAGCTTCCCACTACATCCTCGACACCACCACAACTGTTATCCTAGGACAACATCGACAAGCTGAAGAAAAGGAAGAACTGGATGAAGACTATGAAAGATTGGTTCCTACAATTCATGTATTTTGGAAACATGGGCATTAGTCATGCTATCAGGATAAAAAATAAATTCTTGGAAGTCGAGAAATGTCTTGAGGGCACGAGGAAATTCCGCTTTGACTTCCTAGGGATATATGAATCCACCTACCCTAAAATTGAGGCCATCCTCAAGCTGTCTCACAAAATATTGGAAGAAGACCTTATGTTGGTAGAGGATGATCACTGGCTGGTGGATATGTGGAAGGTGGACTTTGAACATAGGAAAGAGATACTGGAGAAAGTCCTCCGCAAAGTGGATCCAAACATTGAGTGGGCCAAGGACATTAGGGAAAACTGTATCGAGTATCTGAAATTGATGACAGGCTACGATGTGCCTGCTGTTGAGATCGATCCAGAAAAGGTGAAGCCTTATTTCTATAAGAAGATGGAAGATGGAATGTCGAGCGAGCTCACAACAAATTTCATGAATTTTGCTGCTCGGGCTTTTTCCCAATCGGAACAAGTCAGGGACAATACAACTAAGTGTGATGAAGATTGGGATACACTTACAGACCGATCCAAGTAGTGGAACTACCAAGTGCTGCAATCTAATATAATGGAGATCGAGAAGCTTCAAGCATTAATCAACAGGTTCATAGAATAAGTTGCTTTGAAGAAGTAGGAGGGAAACCCGATCATTGATGACAAGCTCCTCACAAAATAGCTGCAGCAAAGGAAATCAGCTAGAAGACAAAATGCTACAGTGCTGCCACAAGAGGACAAAATAGGGAAAAGACAAAGATGTAATTTTAAATTGTAATATATTTGGGGGTAGGTGAAACCCTTGTTTGTTGTTTCAGCTTGTTTTAGATTACTTTGGTAGATTAGTTAATGTTGTTCAATGGTTGTGAAGATTTCTACTGTGTTGATGCTTTTCTTGTCCATACTTTTTGTTGTTTGCTGATGGTGAATAGCTGTGTAAAGTTAGTCTAGGCATAAACTAAAGCTACTCCAAAATTCTATCTTTTATTTATTCATGTTTATGGTGAGTGAATGGTTGAATATTTGCAGTCCTTAGAAGCTTGCACAAGTTTCATGATACTGTGAGTCAATCTGGTTAAGTGAGATTTTGTTTTGAGGAAGCTGTCCATAGTAGAACCCTCTATGACCACTGTTCATTGCTCATTTCAGATCCAGGAACCTCTTCTCTTCCTTGCTCTTTTTTTTTTTTAAACAAGTAACCTATGCTAAGGTTCATTGCACATTGTAAAGCCAAATCTTAAGATAAAACAAGATTTTATGATTGTTGTTCGAACCTGCAACAAACTGCACTCTAACTTCCCATCTTAGGAACTCCATTTCAAGATTCATCTCACATCCAGTCCAAACCACGTAAGTCTGCCCTGTGATTACAAGCAATATCACATCAAACATCAACTGAGAAATCCCATGTACGTCATGACCTGACACCCGAGAGACCTTGGGGTAATTTTCAGGAACTTGTTGTTGGAGATTGCCTTTCAAGAGAGGTTATACACCTATGCATTACCTGTATTGAAAAGTGTTAAAACACCCATCAACAAATAAGAGGAGCGATTATTTTTCTCTAAATGAAGAAACATTCATTCTTTCTAAGAAGACCTGCGTAGAAGAAGACTGCGTGGGGAATGATAGGAGAGGGGTTGAATAAAATAATGATGGTGAAATACGATAAAAGGAAATTTAGAAACTTTTGAACAACAAGCAAAGATGAAAGGTGTGATAGTGTGGGAGAGGATAGGTCACACAATTGAGCCAATTAAGATTAAAAGGCAGCATAAAAAAAACAAAATGCAGATTGAACACAAAAAAAAGGAGGGGTGCGAAGTAATTAATATGTTGAATACATAAAGCTTCTTGAAATTTTTTTTAACACGCCGATGGAATAGTAAAAATGGGCCCGTTAGAAGAAGTAGGAGAGAGGTCATGCTATAAAGGAAGGTTTAGGAGCCATTTGTGGAGAGATAAGGGGATTGGGCTACATTGTCGTCTTAATATGCACAAAACCTATGTTGCACATAGAGAAGTTGTGAATAGAAGATAAGGCAATTGGAATGATGAGTAGTTTGTGAGTTCATAGGGTTGTGTGGAAACCAATATGGGGTTAGTGAAGAGAATTGAGCATCTACTGCTAGAGAATAAACTTGGTATAGAAAAGCTATGAAGAAGAGGAAATCATTCACAGTCGGAGATAGTGAGTGAACAATGATATATGGAAGAGTCTATTGCCATTTGATTGTAAATAATGAATTTACATTTTGATAAATATCAATAAAAGAAGTATTTTGTCATTTTTTTCAATCTTTATATTTAGATTCAAGAAAGGTTGCCTATGATTGTGGTTTGTGAACTTGGTGTCTTTGCAGAGGGGAGTACCCTCTTGCATAAGGATTGGGGTATGATTCATTAGATAATGTTACTACAAACACTAAAAGAATGCCTTGCAAGGAAGTTCCATCCTCTCCTATGGTTAATACTTCTAATGACGATGATAGCATTGTAGAATCCCTTATGTGCATCAAAAATTTATTCAAAAATTCTTCCTTTAATACCATCACAACCCTTTCATTTGACCAAACATCCCAAAAACATGAACTCCAACTTTTCTACCCTTAGTTAATTGATTGAGACCAACATGAAGCACCAATTTTAGATATATTCTAAACTGATGAAGCTATCATTGAGTTTTTGGGACTATGAGATGACATGTCACCTAGAGATCATAAGGCAAGATTTGACATAGATCCTTGTGAAGGATCATACTTTGGGGAGAAGATTGAGTCCTTTAGTCACAAAAAAAAAATATAAAAATAAAAAAGAGATCACCTAGCAAAAACCACAATGTGGTGCTTTTAGATCGAGAAAAAGTAAAAATAAAGGACGTATATGAGGGTGAAAACCTCTTTGAGGTGCCCTAAGATGAAGGATTCAATCTCCCGAGTATTACTGAAAATCAAGAAAAATTTGTAGTGCTGGTGGAAGACTCTGAGTAAGTAAATGTGAGAACATTTGATTCACCTAAAATCACATACTATGCAACCTCTTTGGATCTTGAAGACAAACACAAATTTTCATCCTTCATAGAAGCACGCACGATAAACTTCATTGGTCTTACACTGACATGCCCAGACTAGACACATCATTGGTAGTGTATTATTTGATTTTTTTCCAGGAGTAAAACCTATAAAACAAGATATTTGAAAAATGCATCCTCAAATAGTGTTGTTATTCAAAGTGGAATTATAGAAACTCTTGGATGTTGGCTTGATCGGAACAATTGACTATCCTAAATGGGTACCGAATGTAGTACTGGTTTCAAATACCATTGGGGGCATAATAATCTGCATTGATTTCAAGGATCTCATCAAATCTTGTCCAAAAGATGATTTTCTATTACTAAACATAGACATCATAGAAGATCTCATAATAGGCCATAAAATTCTCTCCCTCATGGATGGATTTTTGGGGTACAATCAAATTAAAATAGCCCAAGAAGACCAACATAAAACAACCTTCACATGTTTGTGGGGAACTTATTGTTGGAATGTTATGCCATTCAGGCTTAAAAATAATAAAGCTACCTATTAAAGAGCCATGACTGTTATCTTCCATGATATGTTTCATGACATCATGGAGAATTATGCGGATGATCTCCTAGAAAAATCCAAAATAAGGCAGGGTCACTTAGATGTCTTGGCATGCATATTTGATAGATTGGAAAAGTATCGAGTACGACTCAATCCTAAGTAATATGTTTTCAGTGTCACATCGGGGAAACTACTAGGATACTTTGTATCTCGAAGAGGTATAGAAATAGATCCTACTAAGGTTGAAGAAATCATGGAAATGCCTCCACCAAAGACCTTGAAATAACTCCGTAGTCTCCAAGGAAAGCTTCAATCCATCTGAAGGTTCATATCTCAGCTAGCTGAAAAATATCATCCATTCACACATTTTCTCCACAAAGATGTTGCTTTTAAATGGGATGAGAAGTACCAATAATATTTTCAACAAATAAAAGATTATCTAGCATCACCTCCTGTCTTGAAGCCTCCTATACTAGACAAACCATCGATCCTTTATATATTAGCTACCTTAGCAACTCTAGGTGCTTTATTAGCACAACATGATGAGTCAAGAAAAGAAAGGGAAATATACTACATCACTCATACACTGCTGGGCTATGAAAATAACTATACACTAATTGAATGAGCTTGTTTAGCCATTATCTTTACATCACAAATGCTTAGACATCTTCATAGGTGAATCAATCTTATCTCCAAAATGGACCCACTAAAATATCTTTTTATCAAAAGCAACCCTAACTGGTCGAATGGTGAAATGGGTTCGGATCCTCAACGAATTTGATATATAATATATGGAAAAAAAGGTAATAAAAAGATAGGTGATAGTAGACCAGTTGGTCGATGCACCTATCTATGATTAGATTCCTTCGGTATCAAAATTTATAGACAAGGGAATCATCTTAGAAACTCAAACAAATCAATAGAAATTATAATTTGATGGATCTCACACCCAACATGGATCAAGAGCAGGAATTCTCTTTATTACTTCTCAAGGAGAATGTATACCCAAATCGTACAGGACAACCTTTCCTTGTACCTGTAACATAGCATAGTATGAAGTACTTATCATAAGGATAAGAATGGCAATTCAATGGCAGATCAAGGAATTACAGGTTTATGGTGACTCATAGCTAGTAGTTAGACAAGTCAATGATGAGTACCAAAATAAGGATGATAATTTTCTTCCTTATAAAATAATGGTTGATAACTTTAAATGGTATTTTATTTTCATCACCTTTGAACAAATACCCAGGATTAATAATAAAGTTATTGATGCCATGGCAACACTTGGGTCTCTTTTCGACATGTTGCATAATAGTAATAAATATGAATTCCTTGTGGAACAATTTCTCATATCAGTATTTGATGTCCCAAAATCCAAGCTCACGTGTTAAATTAGTGGTCCCAATTCACCCTAGTACCAAGACATTTATGCCTATCTCCAACATGGAATCATACTACCCCACCTCACTAGCACTCAAAAGAAAACCTTTATCTAATT
Source organism: Sequoia sempervirens (assembly GCA_007258455.2). NCBI lineage: Eukaryota > Viridiplantae > Streptophyta > Pinopsida > Cupressales > Cupressaceae > Sequoia > Sequoia sempervirens. The sequence continues at coordinate 115,153 of VDFB02008053.1, forward strand.
ATCCTCCCATTTGATTATCCTTGGTGAAACCTTGTATAGATGAAGTCTCAAGGGAATATTACTTAGATGTCTTAACCTTAAAGAAGCAACAATCGACTTGCAAGAAGTACATGAAGGTGTTTGTGGGTCACATTCTAGCAAACCTAACCTACTCAAAAAGCTATTAAGGATTGGATACTACTAGTCCATGATGGAATAAGAAGCCAATTAGTTTTCCAAGAAGTGTCTATGATTTCAAGAACATAGTGATCTTATTCATGCCCCAACACAAGAATTAAAACCAATCACTACACAATATCCTTTATCACAATAGTGACTCGACCTCATAGTTAAGATATCCCCCACCTCATCCAATGAACATAAATTCATTATTACTGCCACTGAGTACTTTATGAAGTGGATAGAAGCCATACCCCTAATATATATCATAGGCAAACAAATAGCCAAGTTTATTCTAAACTATTTGATTTGTCGGTATTGTATACCTCAAACCATAATCACTGACAACATAAAACCCTTCAAAAACCAAGATGTCCAAGATCTTTGAACCAAGTTCCACATCCAACACCACTTTTTCACCCTTTATTACCCCCATGGAAATGGTCAGGTGGAAGCATCTAATAAAAAAATCCTTAAGATACTAAAAATACATTTAATGATGTTGGTCGTGATTGGAATCTTCAACTAAATCTAGCCTTGTGGGCTTACTGAACTAGCATCTAAACAACACCTGTAGGTGCTACACCATTTTCCTTAGTCTATGGTAAAAAATCTATCTTGCCTATTGAGGTTAAAATTCCTTCTTTGAGGGTATCTTTGAAAAATCTTATCAATGATGAAGAGTATCAGGTATCTAGATTACAAGAGCTTGAGTTGTTAAATGAAAGGAATTTAAACACACTCAACCACCTTCAAGCGTATTTAAATCACCTTCATTGTAGATACAACAAGAAAATCAAGAACACAAGTTTCCAAGTGGGTGACCTCGCATTGAAAGAGAATCAAAAGAATCAACTCAAGCAAGAGGGTAAAGGAAAGTTGGCTAGGATCATTTGTGATCACCACAAGTTATGGCTTGGGAGCATATCAGTTGGCTACCCCTAAAGGAGAACCTTTATCTGAACCCATCAATAACAATAATCTCAAGAGATTCTATACCTAACCTATCAAAATATTCTAGCAAAAAATAAACAAATAAAAAAAAGAGAAAATAGTAAAGATTATAAATAAATCATCCTTTAAGTGAAAACCACTTCGATGGCGCTTTTAGGATAGGTACTGTGGTGAAAACCTGGTAAAAAGGCACCATGTATGAATAAGTTTCATCCATCATCTATCAAAAACCTCCTTTATAGCTATCCACCCTATCCATAACACATTTAACCTCTTAAATTATTACTCATCCATCTATCCAATACACAATAAAATTGGTATCTGATCATGGCTTGATAACTTGTTAAGTGTCTAACATTCACCATCTCATCTCTATCCCCATTCACATCACTGCACCTATCCATAATAATGTAATCCTATGCATAACTGGGGGAATCCTCCTGAACTTGGTTGTCGAATTGGATTCTTGTTCCTCAATTAAGTTTCAAATAACCTAAAAATCCAAAAAAAATCAAATAACCTAAAAATCTAAAAAAATAAATAACCTAATAATCGAAAAAAATCAGATATCCAGAAAATCCAAAAAATCCAAAAATCTCGAAAATCACAAAAAAAAAACTCAAAAAAATAAAAATCCAAAAATAACCTCAAATAATCTCAAAAAAGCCCAAAAATATTTAAAAATTCCAAAAACAAATCACCGCCATAACCCACCTATCTATAATGACCCGTCCATCCATAATCAAGTTATCATCACACTCATCTTTGACAAAGCAATAAAAAAAAATACAACAATTATCAAAAGCTAGAACACACACAAAAATTGTGAAGATTTGATCATTATCAAACAAATCAACGCCTATGTATCAATTACCTAACATCATTATCAACATAACCATCCAAGAATTTTCCTTAATAGATATATCATTCCTACAATAGAAATTATCACTGGATAACATCTAGAAAATAAATCTTTGGCAACTGATATGATAGCTTGTTTTTTTCATCTTTTTGTATTTTATTTTGATTTATCTTATTGTCCTATTCCGATTTCTCTCGAGGATATCTAAAAAAATTATTAGAGGGAAAGGAATGGGTCATGATCATTATTTTTGTATGTTGTGTTTGTTGTATTTTCTTGTAATATTGCCATGGTGAATACTTTCCTTGTGTGTGTGGAAGTCATTTCAGGCAACATAAAACAACCATTTGCATGTTAGGTTCTTTATACCAATCTTTGCATTGGTTTAATATGCTCTGAACTTCTATTTTGCACACCCATTCGTATGTCTGGTATGAGCAAGAATACTCCTCTTGTTTGTAGAGTCAAAGTCCACACAATAGATACAAATTTGTCTTGGTTCTTCATACCTTGGTACATATTGTCTATTTGCTACATTAAATAAGGATTTCTATGATGAAATTAATTAGTATACCCACAAGAAAAAGTATAATCATCACTTTTTAAAATCTAAATCAACAACCATCATCCATATCCATAATCATAATAAACAAATTTTTATTAAAATTAGATCAACATCACTTATTCTTCTATCTAATCTATCCGTCCATCCAACCATCATATTAGCATTTCTATTCAAGTATCATGATATACACGAAAAACATCAATCATATCCTACATCCACAAAATCATTAGTCACACATCACAACCTGCATCCACAAGAACATTAGTCTTGCATCTATTAACCATACATATATCATATCTTATATCATCCAAAATCCTATATCCATTATCATATATTGCATTACAAATATAAAAAAGAAGAATCATATCCATACATCATGATATTATATCATACATCTTGCAATGATAGATCATTAGTAACATCATAACACCATCCATATACATCATTATATCATAAACATGCATTATCACATCATAAACATGCGTCATCACACCATAAACACACATCATATACATTCATAATCTATACATCATAGGAATCATAATACATCTCATATTTGCACCAAAAAATGGCTCATCTCATATATACATCATCAAAAAAGGTATATCATGATACAATCATCTCATCAAAATGTGTGATACATCAAAAAGATATATACATGAGGCTATCAAAAGCCGATGAATGTATATACAAAAGAATGTATGTACAATCTATCTACATGTGTCTATACATCAATAATATGTACAATGCATCTACATCGAGCTCCCTCTCTCCTCTCAATCAAGAGGAGGCTTAGGAGGTAGGATCTATGAAGGAGAAGGACCTTGCTACAATGGTGCACCTTGTTAACCCTATCCTACTAGTGGTGGTACCTATGAGGGTGCCTATCCCACTGAGCCCCCATCTGATCTCCTTGATCCACCTATTGCGCTCCTAGCAGAGAATCTAGGTTGTCTCTGAAGTATAGGCACAATCACCTCATATAGAGTCTGATAATAAGTAACTTCCCTCTCCAGCACTCGAATCTCTTGTATGTACTAGGCCATTGGGATTACTTGACCTAGATTGATAACCTCTAACTACTACCTTCACCCTCTCTCTATATCTTGCTCAATAATCACCTATGTAAGGTGAGCCTCTGCCTACTTTATTTGGGTGATCTTCACATCTCTCTTTGATGCTCTATAATCCTGCTATGTTATGCATTGGACAAGTTGTATAGTGATTCAATCTCTCAACACGATATCCATTGTGCTCTCACCTTAACTAATCACATTCCTATAGTGAAACCTAGATCCTCACATTATCAGGATCCCCATGTCCTCCCCCTCTATCACCCTCTGTATGTGCTATAGCTGCACCAACTGCAATAACTGGTGCTTGTCCATGTCCATGATCCTCTACCACTAGTACCTCAACCTTTGCATGCTATCACTATCTCTGGGATCTCCCTATCTCAGTTTCACTACATCTCTAGCCTCCAAATGCTCCACCATTAGGGTGGGTAAAATTCAATGGCCTTCGTGGAATCCACCAGGCCTCATAATCAACTGACACTCCTAGTTCATCCTATCCATCTTCCCATATCCACTAAGTTGAGCAAGCTGTCCAAACTCTATGATCATAGCTTGAGGGGAGGGCATAGGTCCCCACTTCACAATCTCCTTGGTCATGCTCAAAGAGACTACATGATAATCATTTGTGAGAACATCCTTAGGCTCATCAAACCATCTCTAAACTCTCTTAAGAGGATACCACTCCAAAATGTATTGAGTGTGCCCAATGAGCCACCTAGTCTGGTGATAGTAAGGAAGTGATGTGGGAAAAGTGAAATCCTAATATTTTACCTTTAGGATTTCAAATGGAGGTCTTATCCACAACTTATCATTAAATTCAAGATTGGCTAGGATAGGAGATTTACTTGCAACCTAAAAGGTGAGCCAACGAATCCTAGCATCTGAATTTGGGGACTTTGAAAGGTATTTTTTATGAACTGCAATTATATAAAATGATGCAAAAACCTATTATAATGCAAAAATAGTAAATCCAAAAAGTCACAGATAAATTCAGAGTTTAGAAACAAATTGAGCAAAGTTCTATGCACCTATGGTATGAATTTAGAGATAATTTTGGAGGACCAAGTCACCCTGGGAAACTATGTCCTAGTGACTAAAATTGAGATGATTTCATAGTCATCTAGAGCCTGCTCAGAGCCTTCTTTCTTCCATGTCTCACTGTCAGATCTTCGTCAAGTGTTGAGATAACTGAGTTTTTGTATGTTGTCAAGTTGTAGGGTTTGAATGCAATAATAAATAAATGACCTTTAATCTTCCTCCAATCTTCCTTAGATCCAAAACCTATACATTCAAAGAGATAGGAAGGGTTGTTCCATATAGGGGATTACCTTAGTTGAACCTTGTGTTGGTGTTTCCACCTCCACAATGGAAAAATTGATAAAAGAGAGTTTATCCTTTTTAGGGATAGAGGCTAAATGAAAAATGAATGATAAATCAACAATGGACTGCAACTCACCACCCAAATATGATTTTCCTTGAAGGACTAAAGTCATGTACATCACCTCAAGGCTTGATTGATTGGAAGACCTATAAGGGTTAGTCCTCACAAACAAAATGATAATATTAACATGAATAAACTCACATAAAACTTGACATGATGTTTCAATGTTGGAATTATGCAATAAATCTACTCTTGATTGCTCTTGACTTGATAATAATTGCTTGATAATGCTCTTGATTTCTAATTATTGCTTCTTAGATTTAAAATGATGAAATGACTAGGTATTTATATGCAATCAATCTAATTTCTTGAAAATTAAATCCCGATAGTTGACATTTGATATTTGAAATTCAATTAATAAAATGCCAACTCCGACATATTAAAATTTGGAGGAAAAATAGGGGGGCCAAGTTTCCTAGGGTGACTTAGTCCTGCCATATTTTGTAGGGTGTAAAGTGTCGAGAGTAAAATATTAAATGTTTTCTTAGGTTTTGCAAATGGGTTTTCTTGATAAATATCCAAATAGGTCATGAAACACATAATTTAGGACATTAGATGTACAATTAGGTCCATGCAGTTATGGGGGAGAAAAACATTGTTTGAAATTTCCAAGGGATTTATGATACTACATTTATCCCCCACTTTAGTGATAGTATGAACTTATGCTCAAAATCACATTAAAGTAGAAATATGTCAAGAGGGGTCTGAATGTCTAAATGTTGAAGAGATAGGAGGACTATGAATCTAGGGGGAGTGCACAAGCCCCAAGGATTCAATATCCTATGATAGACCAAGATAAATATAAGGGTATTATATGTTTTTTTATCTCTTACCAATCAAAACAAGTCAAAATCAATCTTATAAATCAATCAAAATTAGTCAAACCCTAGCAAAATTTTAGTTATAGTCTTAGAATTGCGCATCTAACTATTACTATGACACATTTGTTGTTATAGTGACACATTTTATCCTAGTTTGAAACCTTTGAAAAACACAATGATGCCTTTGAAAAATGGAGTGATGCCTTTGATCCTAGTTTTCCACATTTGATATCTTCCCTAATGCAATTGATACCCACAATGACACCTTAGAAATTTAGATTGACACATTTGACTGTTAAAACATTTTTCTAGAATCCACAAAATTTTAGTTTCCATAATTCTTGATAAAACAAACCTTCATGTACATCCATATTATATAAGGTCATCACAATTTTATGCCTATTACAAGGTCACAACACAAGAAAATGATGGAGTCTAATCCTAGTAGTTCAAACATCACGACACCTGTGGGTGTTACCAAATTTGAGTTTGGAATGCCTAGTCATCTATTTGATCCTTGTGAATATCAAACTCCACAACCACAACAACAACCTCAATATCCACCAATCATCATAGAAGACATCACAAATGGATATGTGGAATCTAATGAATTTATTGAATAGAAAATTTTAGACATACAACAAGATCCATCCTTTGTTAGAGCACTTAATGCTCTCATTGCTTGAGATCCTAACACGTACTTTATTAGACTTGCACAAAGTGGTGCTAAGCTACCTTCATATTTCAACATTGCTACACTTAGGGAATAATCCCTCACACATGTCATGTCATCTAATGTTCCATAACATGAGAATATACCTATAGTTCAAGTTATTAACGAAGCCATACTACAACCTTCAATGCCAACCATACTTAGTCAACCAACTATACCATCATACAACAAAAAATTGATACCATTTTCTAAACAATCCGTAAATCCATTGTATCAAAACCTAAATATGACCAATAAAAAAAAAGCACACATCCCAAATCTACCAAACATAAAATTTCCTCATTCATCACCAAAAAACATTACAAACTAATCAAATAATCCTTTCACAACCCAATCCTCCACATCTTATGTGCCTCCTAATATTCCATATGCTACACAAGCATTAAACATAACAATGAGAACATATAATACCAATCATTCATACTAACCCCCCATTTCACATATTCCATCACTTACCATTTCAAAACAAGATTCTAAATCCAACATACCCAAACTTTACAACATTTGACATTCTTCACAAACTTTCACATCTAACACATCAACAAACACAAGCATCCCCCAACAACAATTCATCCCACAACAACAATCTCAATCCATTATATTCACCATACCAACACAAAAACATGTCACTTGAACTCAAAACTATCCATATAACATCCCTCAGAACATACCTCAACAACAATTTATTTTACAACCACAAGTTGTTCCACAATAACAATTTATACAATAAAATTAGAACACCTCATACAACCCATACAACATACTCAAACACAAAATATACCTCAACAAAAAACAATCCCCAACATGAAAACATCCCATACAACTCATATAACATCCCTCAAAACATCACCCAAAATTGAAATCCATCATATAATTCTTCATCCATTTTGTAACATCAAACATACACTCCATAGATAACCAACCACGAAACAACCCAAATGATGGCTTGGCATTGCAAATTCAAAGCTTGCACCAAAATATTACCGACTTGAAACTGGGACAAACAAAGAAAAGCTACACTCTTGAAGACATTTTTCCACATCTGTTTGATAGAAACATAGCTATGATACCCTTCCCTCATAACTTCGAAATGCCTAAATTTGATAAATACAAAGAAAGAGGTGATCCACAAGAACATATATGATAAATTTACATAACATGTCTAGAGGTCACATACAATAACACATACTTAATCTACCTCTTTCCTAGGATTTTAGGAGGACAAGCAATAGATGGTTCTCCCATTTACCCCTTGATATCAAAACATTCCATGAACTTGTCAAAAAAATAATTGATCATTTATCCCATAACATAGAACATGAAGTTTCCATGACTGATTTATGTAGCAAAAAAAAATAATCTAGGAGAAACATTTACTTCATTCATACAATGTTGGAGACACAAAGCTAGCAAATACAAATGACATATTCTTGAAAAGCAACTTGTGGATATCTTTGTCCAAAATCTTAACACTAAAATTGGCTTTCACTTAACCATACAATGTGCCAACAAGTCCTTTGGAGAAATCATAGAAAAATGGATAACCATTGAGAAGGATCTTATTGATAAGGGACTTGTCAAAACCTAAAGGATAATAAGGATCATACATTAAAATTTAATGAAAACCTTGCCTATGGGGTAAGAACAAAATTATTACCAACAATGGTGTCATGGATGCAAAGTTTGTACAAAACATACAACTCCCACCAAACGATCAACAAAATAATAAAAAATGTGAATCCTCTAAAGGGACCACTAAGACTCGACAACACTACTAGACATAAATACACTTCCTTAGGTGAGCCAATTGAGTCAGTCTTGAATAAGTTAATTCAAACCAATCTTATTAAGCTTCCAGAGCTTAGACACTATGATGAACCCTGATTTAAACCCTCACGGTATAATGATAATGATTACTACAAATACCATAGGACAAAGGGTCATAAAACACCAAATTGTATGCAACTAAAAAATATCATTCAAGATTTTATTGACAAAGGTGAAATCAATGTTGAGGATCATCCTGAAAATCCATCCAAAAATAATCACATCAACAATATCCATAGCTCACATAATAAGAAATTTGTCATAAATCAAGATGATTTTCCCGAGCATGATCAAAACCATCCCTTTATGTCTAGAAATGGCTCATCCCAAAATAATTGCATCAATAATAGTCATGGCCATAACATATCCACCTCATTTGACTCCATAATAGGTCGCATTGAAGAGGCTTGTCCACAAGAAGCCTACATCACTCCTGGTACCTCGTCCTTGAGACCTTTGCAATATCAATCCAAAACATCACCATCACATCACTCACCCAATGATGAAACCTTTTAGGACCTTCTCCAAGGGCTATTAATAATAGATAATCATGAAATGGATAATATAATCCATAATTTGATGTGAGTCAAATCTATGACCAAAAAATCTCAGCCCAAGCATCATTATGCATCCCATCACCTATCATATCTACTCAAAATCCATTACCACCATGCCAACACTTTGAGGCTATCCAAGAGTCCCTTATTCATATCAAGATCAAGTTACCCAAATCCTCTAATCTCATCCTATCATTGATCAAGATCCCATATATCTAGAGTTCCATAATGATCCCATCAATCCTTTCCATCTCATTCATGAGTCTAAAATAATAGTTAATCCCATCGATATTCCAATAGCTTCTAATGGACACATATATGATCTCCTTTTACATCCAAAGACATATTTGGAAATGATGAAGCTATAGCTAAGTTCACAAGAATCCATGATATTCCAACAAATGACCATGAAGACTATTTTTATATCAAATTTGATGCAACAACATATTTTGAAGAATAGTTAGAATTCCTTAGTCGTCAAATTCAAGTCAAAGATATTGATCAACAAGTTACTATAGATTTGATCAACATCTTATAGAATGATGAAGCACCAATAGCCTATAAACTTGTATCACTCACTTTTTCAGAGCAATCTTTCTTTCTGATGAGAAACCAACCACCATTGATGGTTCTCAACAATATAGAGAAGTATTAGCACCTTGTTTCCAATACAACACATATCGTATTGTTAATCAAATGTGTCAATAAATGCAGTATCAAGGAAGAGGATTATGTCTACATGAATAGGGTATTATGGAGCTAGTACAGTTTTTTGACTATCCTAAATATTGGGGTCTGCTCTATTCATCAATCAAGAAATCTAATGATGTTAGCGGTACCTCCATTATATCGGGGACAACTTTATCTAAAGAAAAAATCAACATAGGAGTGGTGAATAGTCCTAATAATGAGGTTGTTGTTAGCACTCCAACCATCCACATCATAAACCATCATTCCCAAATCCTTCCACCCACTAATTGGGACCAACAAAATTAAAAACCTTACAAAGAAAAATATCAAGGTCAAGCTGTTGAAGCTAATGAATCCAAAAGTCAAAGTGGACACATAAAGTTAAAATGGATCCCAAAGAAATTTGGATCATGTAAAGCATACAATCCAAATAAAAATCCAATAGTCAATGAAACTATGGAGACAAATAAAAAAGGGTATTCCATCTATCAAAAGGGTCCACATATTTCAAAAACGTCTTCAATAGTGACATGCAAAGTATATGAAAGATTTGGTCCCAAACACACTCAAAATTTCATGTCCACGCTCCATCATCCACCATCCCAAGTTTAGAAAATAAAAAATACTACATATAAACTACTAAATAATTCATCCACATCTCATATCCCCCATCAAAATCCAACATCCTGCCTAAAATCCAAAAGTCCCAAATCCCACATTAACTGTGTCATGGCAGTAACACTTTATCATAAGGACTCTAATGAAACTCTATCACGATGTGCATATTTAGAAAAGGCCATCCCTAGTATCAACAAATATCATAAGAATGTCCATGGGCTCTATACAAGTTCTCTCATCTTGGCAAAGAAACTCCTCAAGGAAAGACATTATTGGCACATTATGACAACATCTACATCGACACCACTAGGCGATTCCACATAGTTGATGATCATAAAAAAAATTGCATTAAAAAAAGAAGTAAAGATAAAAACTATCCTCCAGTGAAAACCATTATTATGGTGCTTTGGGAAAGTACTATGGTGAAAAATTGGCAAACAGGTGTTTGTAAAGTCAATTATCTATGTGCGCCATTCCATTTGGGAGCATCTTACCTCACACATCATGTTATTTTATCCTAACACCACTATCCATCCAATCCATTCCATTTTCATCCATCCTCCCTATCTAGCTTGATCTTGACAAAGATTAGGTTCATATACTTCAAAAAATACATTTGAAAAAATCTTGACATGGTCATTTGTTTTGACCATATACTATCACATGCTATACCATCACCTATATCTAGCACTATCCAAACAATTATAATGGGTAAAACATGTTATCCTATTATGAGATAGTCCTTGGAAGTAAAATCTCTTATCCTAGATTTATTTGCACAATTCCTATCCTCCCCATCCATCATGTATCCATCAATCACACTAGTCTATTTAAACATTCATAGTGTCCCATACATTGCTAGACACTAGGAGTAGGTGCCTACATCCTGCTTTAGAATAAATCTTGATATATGTCTCCTAGCTCACTTAGTGATCTGGATACCTTCTGAAAAATTAAAAAAAATCAAATATGTCAAAATCCAAAACCATTCAAATATGTCAAAATCCAAAAATATTCAAATATATCAAAATCCAAAAACATTCAGATATTCCAAAATGTTCAAAACTAGCCTCAAATATTGCAACAAAAGTTTAAAAAACATTCAAAAATTCCCAAAAACTCACCAAAAACAATTTTCCACAACTCGCCCATCCACAATAAAATCATCATACATAATAAACCTACCATCACACTCATCTTTGAGGATGTAGAAGAGAATACGATAATCATCAAAACCTAGAACATTCATAAAAAATTGAAAGCATCGATCAGTGGCAAAAAAACTCAATACCTCCATGTTAGTTGCCTAAATCATCATCTAAATCAATATCCAAACAACTTCCTTAACAAACATATTGTTCCTACAATAGGAATCATCCTAGATAAAGTAATAGTCTCTCTAGCAAGAGATATGATGACTTTGATATGTTTTTTCATTTTTTCTTTTCTTTTGTCTCTTTTCATTGCTTGCTCGAAGACACCTCGATCTTCAATATCTTGGTGTCTAGAGGAGTATGGAATGGGGCATAGTCATTGATTTCATCTGTTGTGTTTGTGAGACGTTCTTGTAATACTACCATGGTGAATACTTGTCTTGTGTGTAAAGGAAGTTTCAAGCAATACAAACAACCATTGCATATCAACTTCTTTATACCTTTTGTGCATAGGCCTAACTTTCTTTGAGCTTCATTCTCTCACATCATAAAACAAGGTTTTTTGTATGCTAGGTATGAACAAGGATACTCCTATTTGTTTGCAAAGTCAAAGTCCATGCAATAGATACAACACCACCCTAGTTCTTCATACCTTGGTGCATAGTGTCTACTTATTATATCAAAATAAGGATTGCTCTCTACATTTTCTTAACATACTCAAAACAAAAGAAAAATCATTCTTCCCATCTTATTTTCCAATAAAATCCAAAATCGTCTCAATAACTATAACTTTTATCGATATTAGATTGACACCATTCATTTATCCATTTATCCATCTATTCATCATTTCCCAAAATCATTTATTTTATCTCATTTTTTCTTTCATACTAACTCATCTTCAGGCCAAAAAGTTCAAGATTTGCAGCTCTCTATTTCAAATGCAACCTGACAAAGTTTTTGCCAATCACATGCGAGCTAGAAAATCAAAACCGTCAGATTTCCTAATCATTTGCGAGCTCTTTTTCAAAAGAATCTGTATAGAAAAATGACATGCATTGTAACATCCATATCATTTGTGAACCAAGAAACAAATGTATTGCACTATCTCAAATGTGAGACAAAACCTTCAAATACAACTAGACACATACAAATGCATTGTGTCGGGTATCAAAAGGGTCATTTCTTGTTTCAAAGGCATCATTACTACTTTGGCACATTTTATGGACTCCGTTGATCTATCATTCATTACAATCAAATTGATGACTAAACATCTAAAGCATAAGTTTGGTTTTCATTCCCATCTTCACTGAACTTATCTCGTTTACCTATTGTGAGCCCAACCTAAAAAATATATTTTTTAGTTGATCTATCGAGGGGGGAACCTACCTCTATCCATCATCCCTTCATCCATTGGGCACAATGGGGCATCATTAGTTCCAATTTTTTTCAAATCAGCGACATGTCTTTAAACAATGCAACCAGATATATTGTTTCAAAGAGGGGCAAAATGTAGACACCTAAAAATGTCCAACACATTTTTCTAATTCATCATTTCTCTAAGTCATTATCACTCATCACCTATTTCATCAATATGAATTAAATAATTTCCAATTATTTGATTAAACTAATACGTTTCTCACATTAATTAAATTATTTCTAATTATTTAATCATTTCCATCAATCGCCTTTAATTATTCTCCTATCCACACAATTTAATATTTTTTAATTATTTAATTAGATCATGCATTCTTTCTCATCTCCACATAATGAAATAATTCTTAATTATTTAATTAGCTAATTATTCCTCCAAATTTAAATAAATTATTTAATTTATTTAGTTTGCAAATTCCTCTAAAATATAAATAAAATATTTATTTTATTTATTTTGTTGATTATATCATCTTTAGTCTACTAATCTTATCTTCAACCTTCTAATCCTAATTTAGATAACTCTTCTAAATTTAGTGATTGAACTAAACTTTAATTCACTTCATCTTTCCATGCAAGCTCATGCACATCTTCTTGATCTCTCATCAATCGAATCTCACATCTCACATCGTTGATCTCACGTCCTAAAAGTATATAAATCAAACATCCTTGATCATTCAAACCCTCCTCAAATTCACATCCACTCTCCTCGATCCAACAACTAAAATCTACTCATTTTAGATCTTGTTTTTTCACAACATTATGCTACATTTATGAGAAATACACATATCATACGAAACAACATAATTATTATTCTTTTGAAAATGGATTCAGACTAGGTGTTTTCGGTGAAATAATATGTTAGGAGGAAATCCACAAGTTCAAAAATACCATAAGATCCCCAACAAGTTGAAATAAAGGTTTCTAAGACTAGAAAAGCCCTTAGTGCCAAGGAACTACAAGAACACTCATCACAATATGAAACCAGGATAATAAAATTAAAAAAATGAGGAATTATGGCCCTCTAAGAAATCAAAATAGCAATGAAATTATAATAGAATATACCATCACCGCTAGAATACCACTCTAAAGCCTCAAGAGAAGATGTGCTATAAATGAGTGAATAAAAGATAAAATATATTAGTAGAGTGACATACATATAAGAAGATGATTAAGACTAAGGAAAGCAAGATATTTTTTCAATAACAATTGATACTTCATTGGAGGAACAAAACGAATAAGAATGAGAGGAATTATAAAAGAAATAGAGGAAATAAACAAAGATGGTGGTGAAGAAAGAACAACAAAAATAATCTTAAAAGGAAGTGCCTAAGAAACCAAATAAAAGAAAAGTGGGAAAAGGGATTAAGAAAGAGGAAAAACTGCAAAGACAAGAATAATCAAATGTTATAAATTTCTTCAAGTCCATGTGCATAGATGATGGGGCTACCAAAGTAGAAAATGAATACATCATTGTTATCGTAGAAGGGAAAATAAAATTTAAGAATTGGTAATGTATTATATTGAGAGTAATTTGTTCTCAAAAGGAGAACTAATTAAAGATTGTCTACTAGTCCTATGCACCAAAATAGTTTAGAAAAATAAAGATAAAGAGGAGAAAAAAAAACTAAAATAATTAGGGGAGAGGGTCCCATAGTGGAGCAGGGTCAAATAGTGGGGATAGAAGTAGTCCATAGTGAGCCCCATAGTGGAGCACCTTAATATCCAATTGCAAAACACTTTTTATCCATAAAATACACAAACTGACAAATCATGTGATGCCACATCAGTGCACCAATAAAACATGACTTAGTGCACCACTATCGGTCTCACTTTTTTTTTGGTCCTTTCTAGATACCTCAACAAAAAGCATGCTCATGTGGCATCACATTTGATGATGTGGCCCTGAAAGGAAATATAGAAGCACACGAGTTGCCAAATAAACTGTTCTACAAAATTGGGAGTGATTTGAAATTTTCACATAAGATTTTGAGAAACACGAAGTTAGGGTGCTCCACTATAGTCTCCTCTCCCCTAATAAGGGAAGAAAAATTAGTAAACATTTCATTAGAACTGGAAATATCTCCTTCTAAAAAACAAGACCCTAGGAATTTACAAGAGAAGGAGCTAAGAATTAAGCACAAGATAGAGGTATTGCTAAAAGTGGGATATAAGGATATATATGAGGTAACCAAAATTATTGAAGAGGAATATGAGTAGACAATATGGATTTCCCACCAAAATGTGGAGGAAATTAAGGGTCTAAAGTCTCATATAGAACAAAAGGAAAGATTATACCATAAAAATAGATGATAATCCATGTAGTATTTGTTGAAAATTTTGAGGATAAAAAGTATAGAATAATTATGGAAGAATAAATAAAATGAAATGATAATGAAAAGAATAAGCAAGCTCAAGAATATCTACATAAGAATCAAAATAAGTGAAGGTTAGAAAGGGATTAATAGTAAAAAAAATGAAAACCCAATAGAAACAAATTCAAGTGGTAATGATAGAGCACGTTGATGATCAAAAGTATGATTACACAAATATTGGTGATCAACATTATAACTACAAGGAATAAAAGAAATGGGATTAGGCCCCAAAATAAATTATGGAGGGGCTAATAATGGTTGTTGAATATGAAGGAAACATGGAAGAGGGATGTGACAAGGAGGATAATGCCTTAGAATGAATCCAACAAGAAAAGGAACAACCAACAAAAATATAATAAAACCTCAAAACAAGAGGATACTAAAGAGGAAGAGATGGGAATATATAAACATGGGAGAAAATCACTTAGGTCATCAAAGGAAAGAAATATAAAAAATCGTGGCATGTTCTCCTAGGTGATCACATATCACCTAGGATCCTCTTAGTGGATACTAGGATCCACTTGAATACACTACTATACATCTCTATAATTCCCCATTGAATTTAATTCCCCAATACTAAAATGATACTTTTGCAATCATAGGTCTTAAAGGAAAATCGCATAAGCTCTTTAATCTACCTAAAAAACCTTTGGAAGGTATCACATGCCCTAACAAACTTTTATACATAAGAAAAATTTATTAGGCCACTAGTATCCAACTTTGAGAATTAAGTGAGTTGTGATTTTTTCCATGAAATGTCCACTGCATATACCATTGTGCATCTCATATGACATTGTAAGAACATATTCCTACTCAAGAATCTTAGGATAAATACATTCCCACTACATAATATTTCCATATTTCCAGCAACCAATACATACTTTAACACATGCAACTTTAAGGTTCTCTTTTAATTTTAATTTAATTTAGAAGGAAAATTCATATGAGTTAAATAGCACATGTAATGTCCCTATACCATGGAGAAGCATTGATATTTCACCGTTTATCACCACTCTTGGCTCCCACCTGATTTACCTTTGTGACCTACAATTTCAGCTCTTCCATAAGCTTGACCAAGCCTTATCCTCAAACCAACTTAGTGATTTGTATCTCAATGTTGAAATATTGGCCTACACTTCCTATTAGATACTTTGTGTTGCGTTAATATGTATTTGACAACATGTGGCACATAGGTGACATTTTTAGCTCTCACTAAATAAGATTTAAAAATTTTCATAGATTTTACTAGGGTATAAGCCTTATTTTCCATAATATCATATTTATATTTTGAATCATCAAGGGATTTATTAAAGAAAGATATGGGTTTTCCACACCCATATTGATTCCTTTGTAGCAATGCATTAACAATTGTATGGAAGGAAGAAAAAGAAAATAATTGAAATGGCTTAGAAAAGTCAAGTGAAACTAAGATTAGAGCCTATTTAATGGCCTCCTCAATGTCTAGAATGTATTGGTTTTCTCTCCTTTCTAGGCTAAGATATGTCCCTTCCTTAACATTTAATACATGGCCTTCATCTTCTCAAAAAAGTTGAGGACAAATATTATAAATAAAAAATACCAAAGAAGGATTGGATATCTTTGATAATCTTGGGTTAAGGATTTTTTCCAATATCACAATAATTTGTAGATTAATTTTGGCCCTATCCTTTCAAACTACATGTCCAAGGAACTTTTCTTTAGTAACCCCAATTACAGACTTCTTCAGGTTTAGATATATCCCATAGTCTAAGCATCTTTTAAAAATATTGTCTAAGTGAGAATAATGCTCATCTTCCTTTTTTGAGAAGGCCATTAGATCATCCTAATACACAACCAATATAATGTCAATAATATATGCAAATACTAAATATATTGCTCTTTAAAAAAATTCTTTAGTATTTTTAAGTCCAAATGGAATTCAAACATACACATTGGTATCCCATGGAGTTGTGAAAGCAATCTTATATTTTTTAAGACTCTTTCAACTTAACCTGATTATATCTTAAGAAGTCATCCATCATAGATAATAGCTCACAACTAGTTACCTTCTACAACATTGCCTCCATATTTGACAAGAAGAAATGTTTAAGTTTCTAAAATCCACACATGGTTAAATATCCCAATTATTCTTCTTGATAGGAACCAAGTTTCACTAGTACAAAAAAAAAATAAACTACTGAAAAAACTACTAAAAATTGCTTATAAATGATTGAATTGGTCACGTGACCATTAATAGTTTATTGCCAGTCATATATAACGTGACCAGATTGATGACTAAAACATTTTTAGTCATTTATTGGTTGTTTTGATTGATCGATTTGGTAGTATATTTAGTCATTGATTTAGTCATTAATTGTTGTAATTTGGTCACTTATTTAGTCATTTTTTATTCACTGATATATTTAACTAGTCACTTATTTAGTTGTTGATTTAGTCATTGATTGTTGTAATCTGGTCACTTATTTAGTCATTTTTTTATTCATTGATATATTTAGTCATTTATTGTTGTTAACTAGTAACTTATTTAGTCATTTTTATTCATTAATTTTAATCATCATTTTGATCAATTTGGTAGTATATTTAGTCATTTTTATTCACTGATTTCACTGGTCATATATCTAGTCATATTTATTCACTGTTCACTGATTTCTATCAATTGGTAGTATATTTAGTCAATTTAATTATTAATTGATGTCAATTAGTAGTATATTTAGTCATTTTAATTGACTGATATTTGAGGATTTAAGCATAAAACATAGAAATACACATCAATCATCAATTGCACACAATAAGACAACCATTGAGAAGGAAAATTGGTGAAATTTATTAATAAAAGAAAGGTGTTCTAGTTACAACTTAGAAATAGAGTATTACAATTGTTATTTTTAGTCAAAAGACTGAAAATATAACTCATAGAAATGACTGCAAGAAAGAAACTTCTCCAAAAATATTCTGCAATGATGGAAATGCATGCTTGAATCCCTTCAATACGAGCACATGCCATTTTCATCTCTTAAAACTTCTACAATGTGAGAAATATTCCTGGAGCAAGTTGTAACGTATAAAATCCAAGGAGAGTGTTGATAGTGTCTCATATATGAAGCTCTCTCCTTCAATGCAGTCAACAATAACCTAGCTAGAATCTTTCCTCCTTTATATGCAACGTGCCATCTGATATGAGCAACATGGTGTTGCCTTTTCTACCATGAATGAAGTTGTGCCTCAAGACAACCAACAAAACTACTATTAGTCTCAATTTAGAAAGAATAAAAGTGCATTGTATATTGCAATTTTATAAAAGTAAGTCTAAACACAGCAAAAAGATAAATCAATTAAAAATTGTAGTCTTGTCAACAAATGCCTTAAACAAAGTGTTCAACATAGGCCTAAAATATGCATATTGAACCCTTGATTTCAGAACCTTGTTCAAAATTTAAGAAAGCTGATACACAAATTATAGAATGAAGTTGACATATTATAGAATGAAGGCTATCAACACTAACTAGACTGAAACAACATTATCAACAAATATTTCTTGGAAACCAAGCCCAAGAATTCCATTAGATGTGGACAACAAAAATGTCAACCTTGATTCATGTGTTGTCTTAGTAAAGACCTGCACCATGAAAGAATCTATTTATACATAAATTCCAAATTAAGTTGACGAGAAAAAATATTTGATATCCAACTAGGAAGCCTTAACATACAAAAGTTACTAACCTGATGTTTCACAACAAGTTTCACAACTGTGACATCATCTTTACTTAAGAAACTAGATATCGATCCATTGCCATATTGGATCTCACAGGATTCTTCTTCACAAACAAAAAATGATATATATTAATTGTTTAGCAACTTCCTTAATATGCCCATGTAAGTGGACTAAACTAAGTGAGGTTGAGGGTTTGAAGTAGAATACCATCTTCTTGGTATGTGCTTGGATTTGATCATGACTTGTATCTTGAATGAAAATAGCAAGCTAGCTACACTGTAAAATCATTGTTAGAAAAATAACCACAAAATCATATTTAATTAAAATAATCCTTCTAGATATTTCAAGACAAGATATTTCTGTTAATTTCTAAGAGAGCCAATTTCACTATCCAAACAACCATTGATCTATTTATTGTATATAATCTCCCAAAATTCAGAATTTGAATGTAATGAAACTAACTATAATTACCAAATATTTGACACCAAAATGTAGTACAAAATGAATTGTTTGACAACAAATGTGTTTTGATAAACTAGATATACCCTTGATATATTGATTTAAATAACAAGGAAAGATAAAACTGGAGACATCAAGATAACATTCATTAATTCACTTCAACGAAAAATTGAAACTAGAATTCAACCACCAATTATAACTTCATTCTATTGATCTTCAAAAATATTTTACAATATGTTTCAAAATTTGTCCTAACTGACATGTTAAAAAGTGTCTTTTCAGTTACCCACTTTTAACATAAATAAAAAAAGTCTTAATTATCATTGTTTACATAGGATTGCATAAAAGCAATGAAAGATGAGAAATGATCAGATGTTGAAGTCTAGAGCACTCACAAGATACAGAAGTCAGTTACTCATCGTAAGGTACCTGTGATCATTTAGATCTAGTAAGCTCCTCTCTCCATGATAGTATTTGCAAGGCTTGGTACTTCATTGCAAGGCCTATTCTTTTGAGGGAGCGAGATATGTCTGCTCCCATTGGTACACTGTGTAATCATGAGGCCATTTGTACTCCTAGATTTTTTGTGTGTTGGCCAAGTGACTCTTCCATCTATTGTCTAATAACCCTTTGTTATCCATGATTAATTTTGAGTATCCAGCATTCAGTGCAATTATTCCATTCAAGGTTAAATTGAAGCGGTGAATATATTTTTTTGCTAGGTAAATATTATTATATTGATATCAAAAAATATTTATATGATTCCCCTTCAATAGTGAAATTAACCAGACCCTCCCAACATACACTGCAACCAAAAAACCACCTAGACCAGACACCCAAAACAAAACACCAAACCAACAACCAGTCCCAAAACTTGCAACATCGCCACCACTAGATATAGATGCATACCCAACCCAAACACAAACCCCATCCAGACACA
This sequence comes from Sequoia sempervirens, assembly GCA_007258455.2. Lineage (NCBI taxonomy): Eukaryota > Viridiplantae > Streptophyta > Pinopsida > Cupressales > Cupressaceae > Sequoia > Sequoia sempervirens. Next base: position 135,524 of record VDFB02008053.1, read on the forward strand.
GAGCACCCAGACCTAATATGAGAAGAGCACACCACCCATAGCACGAAGAGTGACTATCACCCAACAAAAAAAACTCAGAGCACAACCAACCGCCACCCAAAATCTTTCCAACCAAATTGCACCACACTAACCCACTACCCTTCCAAATCCACTCCATTCGCCTCTAGGAACTCCCTAAATAGCTGCCTCTATTCCACGCCACCCATAGGCTTGAGATACAAATGGTGCTTCAAAAAAATCAAACCACACCTCACATGCTCGTGATGCCTCTGCAATGCCTCACCCTTGATGTCTAGTATGAATGGATACCTCTTTGCTCACACTCAAGGAAGAAGTGCTCTATGCATGTCCTGTGGCCGAGGAAGCCCAACACCCAACTCTACGATAATCACAATGTCTAGTACTCCCTCCAACATGTTCTCCCATACCAACTTCCACATAATTAACAACTTCATGGCCTTCGGGATTCCAGATCCAACAACACAACAACAAAGCAGGTGGCAATGCCTGCATTTGTATGCCACCACTCAGCCGATGTCATAAACTCCTAACCAAGAAGAAGCTACACTACCTCCAATACCAGGTCATCCCAATCCTTGAACACAGATTGCAACCTGCCAAACCTAATCTTGCCAAAAAATGCCTAGAGCTTTCTTGTCGACTATAAGCAAACTGGCATTTCCATGGTAATCAGTGTCATTTCACTAGAATACACCAAATTTAAACACCTATGACCACCACAAAGCATGTGATGTTCCAACTGTATTAATTCCACCACCCTCCAATGGACTCCCATCCAATCGAGAGTAGTAAAAACCATCACTTCCCCTGCTACGGTCTCTGTAAAAACATTTAAATCCCACACTGCATGAAGTACCACCGCTGTCACCCTCCAAAACCGCACCAGCCAAGACCTATGTTGTTTGCCACCACACACCCTGGAAGCACCAAAAAAACTGAGTCCCATCCACCTGGTAGCTGCAAGGCGAGTGAACGCCTTAGCCATTGTCCCACACCATATCCCTTATCCTTGTTTGAGAGATCATATCTGCACCTTCATTAGCCAACTTGTCCACCAAATCATTAGCCTCTCTAAACACATGCTTTATTGAATGTTCTGGAATACCACTAGCCACCTGACAAGCCATCTCTAGTAAAGCTTGAAGATTCCAATTTACCATCCTACCTTCCCAGAAATCCTAGATGACAACTAATGAGTTTCCCTCTATTTCAACCTTTCGAAGATTCAATATTCTTCATAAATTCAAACCACTTATCAGCGCACATAGTTTAGCCATTGAATGTGTTCCTTCTAGTAATGGCTTTGATTTCTCTACCACCACCAAGCCTAAGTCATCCCTTATGCAACAACCCAACCCGGAAACACCTAGGTTTCCCCTATATGCACCATCGAAATTCATTTTGTGACATCCTTTCCTGGGCAGAGACCATTTTACATTTGTTCTACTCACCTTCTTCCCCCCAAATTTGGATTCTCCAACCTTAGGGATGCCCAGACCATACCACTCCCATCTTATTCTCGCATCCCACTCTGTAAAGTGCCAATCCTCTTGATTCTTTGCAACCACTCTCCCATTCATAACTTCCACTATTGCTGCTTCCAATTGATTTAAAATGCAGGGAACAATTTTTCTTTCTCTGTGAATAATCTATGATTGTGTTCCTTCTAGATATCCCAAATAACCAGGGAAGGACAAATTATCCATAGCTCATGGTACAAAAAATCCCAACGAAGAACTGGCCAAGCTGCAAAGGATTGAATGTCGTTTGGAAATGCCCCACTCCAACCCAGCCTAGCACAGAGCCACCACCAACATGCTTGAGCGAAAGGACAACTCACTAACAAATGATCAGCATCTTCCTCATCCTTTTTACACATTACACACCATGAAGGGCTTGCGTACCCCAATTTCTTGAATTTATCTACTATAAGAATTCTTTTCTTGAAAGTTTCCCATGAAAAAGTCCCTTCCTTTGGAAGGCATGCTCTATCCCAGCATAAGTGCAATGGAAGAGATGAGGGTGTCTCCCCCACCACTTGCGATTTATAACCATAATGAGCCACATACTTCCCCAAGACAGAACCAGCCCAAATCAAAGAATCTTCCCCGTCCTGAAGAAACGCGACCCTTCCATCCAATTCTTTATGCAAGAGTTCTTCCTCTTCTGGTTGAAGTAGCCCCTGATCCACCCTATGCCAACCAAACTCCTGTACTCCATCAATTAGCCTTTCCTCCATGTAATCCTGCACATATATTCCCCAAGCTTGTAATTGAGGTGGTAAATATTTATGTCACCATCCTTCTATAAATTAGTGAGGCAATTGGGAACAATTTTTCTAAACTCATTTATCCAATCCTTGGAGCCTTTCGGTTGATCATCATCCCTTAGTATCTTAGGCACGAACCACTGCTTTAGTGTGTGAAAAGAATCCATTCTTGCCTTGATCTTTTGGTCTTTTGTAGATATGTATTGAAATTCATATGTGACCATTTAGACCATTTTCTTAGTAGGCTTTAAAGCTATGCGGGCCTCAACACTCCTTTGTAAAATTTTGCACAAAGTCGTTAAGGTGTGATGTACAGGTTGTCATTTATTGAATAAGGGGTCCAATATAGGTACATGGGCCTTTATTTGATCAACTGCTTGTGACAAGGAGACATAACATTCATACATGTTTTCCAATTTGTCCACAATTAGTTTAACCCTATGCTCCAAGATCTATTCCAATACCCTTAGGGTTTCTCTCTTTTCTCTTTCCTTTTTTTTTTCATTAGTCTTTTTCAACTTCTCAATTTCTTGTTTTAGCACATTTGCTTGTTCAACAATGATTGCACCTATATCACTCTGGATGGCACGAGGATGACATATTGTTAAATATATGCTTTGGAAAGAACTTGCTCCCTTCAATTGATCTTTCAATTTCACATTTTCTATGAATAACCTATTCAATTCATCGTTCAGATCAGTATGTGCATTCTCATATTCTGCCAATCTAAGCTCCATAGCTTTAACTGCATACCTAGTAAACATTGTTGAGTGCATTGTCATAGTAGTTGCCTCTAATGTTGATGTGTCTTGAAGTGTCTTTACCATGGAATTCCCTCTCATTTCTTTTACAACATCAATAAATCTTTGTTTTTCTATTCTTTTTTGCTTTGTCCAAAAGGCTAGGGTTTCAAGTCTTGGATTGTAACCTGTTCCACTCATTCCCTCATCTGAATTGAATTCAGAAACCAGTATGGGATATTCTTGGATTCTTACTTGATCCAGTACAAATATATTTTTTAACTCCATCCTAGGAATAATTAGTATATTACTTTCTAAGACCAATTTTCTTGCTTCTTGGGGGCTAACAGTAATTTTATTTATCTTGAGTTCTTCAAAAGTACGGGCAACAATCTGGTCATTTTGTGAGTCCTCAGTTCCCATCTTATTAATTTGGAGTCTCTCCTCAAATTCTTTCATTTTCATCTTAAACCAAATATCCTTAAACTCGGGAGTTTGAATAAATTCGTCATCTTCAATAAATCTAAGGGAAACTATCACCCTTTCATCATCATGCACTTCTTTATCATTATGCCCATGTACATCCACTCTTTCTTCTGGTTCGTGAGCATCAATTGCAAGCTTAGGTAGTGGCTGATCAACTTCATCATCTTTAAAATTCAAAAGTACATCGGCTACCTCTTTAGTATCCCCTACTCCACTTATTTCATATGCCACTAAGGGGGCCACTGCATGTGTCTTTTTCCTTTTAGGAATTGGTTGCTCAGGGGATACTTTTGATTGTATTGTGGCACTGTTTGGTAGGGGCTCTATGATTACAATACCACTTGGTTTGATGGGAAGCTTGGAGTGTTTTGAAGACTGACCCTTAGGTTTCTTTTTCGGTTCAACATATAATCTTTCAAAGTTTTCAATTATTAAGTTCATCCTTTTGATAGGAT
>VDFB02008053.1:139594-169614 GCA_007258455.2 Sequoia sempervirens
AACTCAAAAAAATAAAAATCCAAAAATAACCTCAAATAATCTCAAAAAAGCCCAAAAATATTTAAAAATTCCAAAAACAAATCACCGCCATAACCCACCTATCTATAATGACCCGTCCATCCATAATCAAGTTATCATCACACTCATCTTTGACAAAGCAATAAAAAAAAATACAACAATTATCAAAAGCTAGAACACACACAAAAATTGTGAAGATTTGATCATTATCAAACAAATCAACGCCTATGTATCAATTACCTAACATCATTATCAACATAACCATCCAAGAATTTTCCTTAATAGATATATCATTCCTACAATAGAAATTATCACTGGATAACATCTAGAAAATAAATCTTTGGCAACTGATATGATAGCTTGTTTTTTTCATCTTTTTGTATTTTATTTTGATTTATCTTATTGTCCTATTCCGATTTCTCTCGAGGATATCTAAAAAAATTATTAGAGGGAAAGGAATGGGTCATGATCATTATTTTTGTATGTTGTGTTTGTTGTATTTTCTTGTAATATTGCCATGGTGAATACTTTCCTTGTGTGTGTGGAAGTCATTTCAGGCAACATAAAACAACCATTTGCATGTTAGGTTCTTTATACCAATCTTTGCATTGGTTTAATATGCTCTGAACTTCTATTTTGCACACCCATTCGTATGTCTGGTATGAGCAAGAATACTCCTCTTGTTTGTAGAGTCAAAGTCCACACAATAGATACAAATTTGTCTTGGTTCTTCATACCTTGGTACATATTGTCTATTTGCTACATTAAATAAGGATTTCTATGATGAAATTAATTAGTATACCCACAAGAAAAAGTATAATCATCACTTTTTAAAATCTAAATCAACAACCATCATCCATATCCATAATCATAATAAACAAATTTTTATTAAAATTAGATCAACATCACTTATTCTTCTATCTAATCTATCCGTCCATCCAACCATCATATTAGCATTTCTATTCAAGTATCATGATATACACGAAAAACATCAATCATATCCTACATCCACAAAATCATTAGTCACACATCACAACCTGCATCCACAAGAACATTAGTCTTGCATCTATTAACCATACATATATCATATCTTATATCATCCAAAATCCTATATCCATTATCATATATTGCATTACAAATATAAAAAAGAAGAATCATATCCATACATCATGATATTATATCATACATCTTGCAATGATAGATCATTAGTAACATCATAACACCATCCATATACATCATTATATCATAAACATGCATTATCACATCATAAACATGCGTCATCACACCATAAACACACATCATATACATTCATAATCTATACATCATAGGAATCATAATACATCTCATATTTGCACCAAAAAATGGCTCATCTCATATATACATCATCAAAAAAGGTATATCATGATACAATCATCTCATCAAAATGTGTGATACATCAAAAAGATATATACATGAGGCTATCAAAAGCCGATGAATGTATATACAAAAGAATGTATGTACAATCTATCTACATGTGTCTATACATCAATAATATGTACAATGCATCTACATCGAGCTCCCTCTCTCCTCTCAATCAAGAGGAGGCTTAGGAGGTAGGATCTATGAAGGAGAAGGACCTTGCTACAATGGTGCACCTTGTTAACCCTATCCTACTAGTGGTGGTACCTATGAGGGTGCCTATCCCACTGAGCCCCCATCTGATCTCCTTGATCCACCTATTGCGCTCCTAGCAGAGAATCTAGGTTGTCTCTGAAGTATAGGCACAATCACCTCATATAGAGTCTGATAATAAGTAACTTCCCTCTCCAGCACTCGAATCTCTTGTATGTACTAGGCCATTGGGATTACTTGACCTAGATTGATAACCTCTAACTACTACCTTCACCCTCTCTCTATATCTTGCTCAATAATCACCTATGTAAGGTGAGCCTCTGCCTACTTTATTTGGGTGATCTTCACATCTCTCTTTGATGCTCTATAATCCTGCTATGTTATGCATTGGACAAGTTGTATAGTGATTCAATCTCTCAACACGATATCCATTGTGCTCTCACCTTAACTAATCACATTCCTATAGTGAAACCTAGATCCTCACATTATCAGGATCCCCATGTCCTCCCCCTCTATCACCCTCTGTATGTGCTATAGCTGCACCAACTGCAATAACTGGTGCTTGTCCATGTCCATGATCCTCTACCACTAGTACCTCAACCTTTGCATGCTATCACTATCTCTGGGATCTCCCTATCTCAGTTTCACTACATCTCTAGCCTCCAAATGCTCCACCATTAGGGTGGGTAAAATTCAATGGCCTTCGTGGAATCCACCAGGCCTCATAATCAACTGACACTCCTAGTTCATCCTATCCATCTTCCCATATCCACTAAGTTGAGCAAGCTGTCCAAACTCTATGATCATAGCTTGAGGGGAGGGCATAGGTCCCCACTTCACAATCTCCTTGGTCATGCTCAAAGAGACTACATGATAATCATTTGTGAGAACATCCTTAGGCTCATCAAACCATCTCTAAACTCTCTTAAGAGGATACCACTCCAAAATGTATTGAGTGTGCCCAATGAGCCACCTAGTCTGGTGATAGTAAGGAAGTGATGTGGGAAAAGTGAAATCCTAATATTTTACCTTTAGGATTTCAAATGGAGGTCTTATCCACAACTTATCATTAAATTCAAGATTGGCTAGGATAGGAGATTTACTTGCAACCTAAAAGGTGAGCCAACGAATCCTAGCATCTGAATTTGGGGACTTTGAAAGGTATTTTTTATGAACTGCAATTATATAAAATGATGCAAAAACCTATTATAATGCAAAAATAGTAAATCCAAAAAGTCACAGATAAATTCAGAGTTTAGAAACAAATTGAGCAAAGTTCTATGCACCTATGGTATGAATTTAGAGATAATTTTGGAGGACCAAGTCACCCTGGGAAACTATGTCCTAGTGACTAAAATTGAGATGATTTCATAGTCATCTAGAGCCTGCTCAGAGCCTTCTTTCTTCCATGTCTCACTGTCAGATCTTCGTCAAGTGTTGAGATAACTGAGTTTTTGTATGTTGTCAAGTTGTAGGGTTTGAATGCAATAATAAATAAATGACCTTTAATCTTCCTCCAATCTTCCTTAGATCCAAAACCTATACATTCAAAGAGATAGGAAGGGTTGTTCCATATAGGGGATTACCTTAGTTGAACCTTGTGTTGGTGTTTCCACCTCCACAATGGAAAAATTGATAAAAGAGAGTTTATCCTTTTTAGGGATAGAGGCTAAATGAAAAATGAATGATAAATCAACAATGGACTGCAACTCACCACCCAAATATGATTTTCCTTGAAGGACTAAAGTCATGTACATCACCTCAAGGCTTGATTGATTGGAAGACCTATAAGGGTTAGTCCTCACAAACAAAATGATAATATTAACATGAATAAACTCACATAAAACTTGACATGATGTTTCAATGTTGGAATTATGCAATAAATCTACTCTTGATTGCTCTTGACTTGATAATAATTGCTTGATAATGCTCTTGATTTCTAATTATTGCTTCTTAGATTTAAAATGATGAAATGACTAGGTATTTATATGCAATCAATCTAATTTCTTGAAAATTAAATCCCGATAGTTGACATTTGATATTTGAAATTCAATTAATAAAATGCCAACTCCGACATATTAAAATTTGGAGGAAAAATAGGGGGGCCAAGTTTCCTAGGGTGACTTAGTCCTGCCATATTTTGTAGGGTGTAAAGTGTCGAGAGTAAAATATTAAATGTTTTCTTAGGTTTTGCAAATGGGTTTTCTTGATAAATATCCAAATAGGTCATGAAACACATAATTTAGGACATTAGATGTACAATTAGGTCCATGCAGTTATGGGGGAGAAAAACATTGTTTGAAATTTCCAAGGGATTTATGATACTACATTTATCCCCCACTTTAGTGATAGTATGAACTTATGCTCAAAATCACATTAAAGTAGAAATATGTCAAGAGGGGTCTGAATGTCTAAATGTTGAAGAGATAGGAGGACTATGAATCTAGGGGGAGTGCACAAGCCCCAAGGATTCAATATCCTATGATAGACCAAGATAAATATAAGGGTATTATATGTTTTTTTATCTCTTACCAATCAAAACAAGTCAAAATCAATCTTATAAATCAATCAAAATTAGTCAAACCCTAGCAAAATTTTAGTTATAGTCTTAGAATTGCGCATCTAACTATTACTATGACACATTTGTTGTTATAGTGACACATTTTATCCTAGTTTGAAACCTTTGAAAAACACAATGATGCCTTTGAAAAATGGAGTGATGCCTTTGATCCTAGTTTTCCACATTTGATATCTTCCCTAATGCAATTGATACCCACAATGACACCTTAGAAATTTAGATTGACACATTTGACTGTTAAAACATTTTTCTAGAATCCACAAAATTTTAGTTTCCATAATTCTTGATAAAACAAACCTTCATGTACATCCATATTATATAAGGTCATCACAATTTTATGCCTATTACAAGGTCACAACACAAGAAAATGATGGAGTCTAATCCTAGTAGTTCAAACATCACGACACCTGTGGGTGTTACCAAATTTGAGTTTGGAATGCCTAGTCATCTATTTGATCCTTGTGAATATCAAACTCCACAACCACAACAACAACCTCAATATCCACCAATCATCATAGAAGACATCACAAATGGATATGTGGAATCTAATGAATTTATTGAATAGAAAATTTTAGACATACAACAAGATCCATCCTTTGTTAGAGCACTTAATGCTCTCATTGCTTGAGATCCTAACACGTACTTTATTAGACTTGCACAAAGTGGTGCTAAGCTACCTTCATATTTCAACATTGCTACACTTAGGGAATAATCCCTCACACATGTCATGTCATCTAATGTTCCATAACATGAGAATATACCTATAGTTCAAGTTATTAACGAAGCCATACTACAACCTTCAATGCCAACCATACTTAGTCAACCAACTATACCATCATACAACAAAAAATTGATACCATTTTCTAAACAATCCGTAAATCCATTGTATCAAAACCTAAATATGACCAATAAAAAAAAAGCACACATCCCAAATCTACCAAACATAAAATTTCCTCATTCATCACCAAAAAACATTACAAACTAATCAAATAATCCTTTCACAACCCAATCCTCCACATCTTATGTGCCTCCTAATATTCCATATGCTACACAAGCATTAAACATAACAATGAGAACATATAATACCAATCATTCATACTAACCCCCCATTTCACATATTCCATCACTTACCATTTCAAAACAAGATTCTAAATCCAACATACCCAAACTTTACAACATTTGACATTCTTCACAAACTTTCACATCTAACACATCAACAAACACAAGCATCCCCCAACAACAATTCATCCCACAACAACAATCTCAATCCATTATATTCACCATACCAACACAAAAACATGTCACTTGAACTCAAAACTATCCATATAACATCCCTCAGAACATACCTCAACAACAATTTATTTTACAACCACAAGTTGTTCCACAATAACAATTTATACAATAAAATTAGAACACCTCATACAACCCATACAACATACTCAAACACAAAATATACCTCAACAAAAAACAATCCCCAACATGAAAACATCCCATACAACTCATATAACATCCCTCAAAACATCACCCAAAATTGAAATCCATCATATAATTCTTCATCCATTTTGTAACATCAAACATACACTCCATAGATAACCAACCACGAAACAACCCAAATGATGGCTTGGCATTGCAAATTCAAAGCTTGCACCAAAATATTACCGACTTGAAACTGGGACAAACAAAGAAAAGCTACACTCTTGAAGACATTTTTCCACATCTGTTTGATAGAAACATAGCTATGATACCCTTCCCTCATAACTTCGAAATGCCTAAATTTGATAAATACAAAGAAAGAGGTGATCCACAAGAACATATATGATAAATTTACATAACATGTCTAGAGGTCACATACAATAACACATACTTAATCTACCTCTTTCCTAGGATTTTAGGAGGACAAGCAATAGATGGTTCTCCCATTTACCACCTAATATCAAAACATTCCATGAACTTGTCAAAAAAATTATTGATCATTTATCCTATAACATAGAACATGAAGTTTCCATGATTGATTTATGTAGCACAAAACAAAATATAGGAGAAAAATTTACTTCATTCATACAACATTGGAGACACAAAGCTAGAAAATACAAATGACATATTCTTGAAAAGCAACTTGTGGATATCTTTGTCCAAAATCTTAACACTAAAATTGGCTTTCACTTAACCATACAATGTGCCAACAAGTCCTTTGGAGAAATCATAGAAAAATGGATAACCATTGAGAAGGATCTTATTGATAAGGGACTTGTCAAAACCTAAAGGATAATAAGGATCATACATTAAAATTTAATGAAAACCTCGCCTATGGGGTAAGAACAAAATTATTACCAACAATGGTGTCATGGATGCAAAGTTTGTACAAAACATACAACTCCCACCAAATGATCAACAAAATAATCAAAAATGTGAATCCTTTAAAGGGACTACTAAGACTCGACAACACTACTAGACATAAATACACTTCCTTAGGTGAGCCAATTGAGTCAGTCTTGAATAAGTTAATTCAAACCAATCTTATTAAGCTTCTAGAGCTTAGACACTATGATTAACCCTAATTTAAACCCTAATGGTATAATGATAATGATTACTATAAATACCATAGGACAAAGGGTCATAAAACACCAAATTGTATGCAACTAAAAAATATCATTCAATATTTTATTGACAAAGGTGAAATCAATGTTGAGGATCATCCTGAAAATCCATCCAAAAATAATCACATAAACAATATCCATAGTTCACATAATGAGAAATTTGGCATATATCAAGATGATTTTCCCGAGCATGATGAAAACCATCCCTTTATGTCTAGAAATGGCTCATCCCAAAATAATTGCATCAATAATAGTCATGGCCATAACATATCCACCTCATTTGACTCCATAATAGGTCACATTGAAGAGGCTTGTCCACAAGAAGTCTACATCACTCCTGGTACCTCATCCCCGAGACCTTTGCAATATCAATCCAAACCATCCCCATCACACCACTCACCCAATGATGACACCTTTTAGGATCTTCTCCAAGGGCTATTAATAATAGATAATCATGAAATGGACAATATAATCCATAATTTGATGTGAGTCAAATCTATGACCAAAAAATCTCAGTCCAAGCACCATTATGCATCCCATCACCTATCATATCTACTCAAAATCCATTACCACCATGCCAACACTTTGAGGCTATCTAAGAGTCCCTTATTCATATCAAGATCAAGTTACCCAAATCCTCTAATCTCATCCTATCATTGATCAAGATCCCATATATCTAGAGTTCCATAATGATCCCATCAATCCTTTCCATCTCATTCATGAGTCTAAAATAATAGTTAATCCCATCGATATTCCAATAGCTTCTAATGGACACATATATGATCTCCTTTTACATCCAAAGACATATTTGGAAATGATGAAGCTATAGCTAAGTTCACAAGAATCCATGATATTCCAACAAATGACCATGAAGACTATTTTTATATCAAATTTGATGCAACAACATATTTTGAAGAATAGTTAGAATTCCTTAGTCGTCAAATTCAAGTCAAAGATATTGATCAACAAGTTACTATAGATTTGATCAACATCTTATAGAATGATGAAGCACCAATAGCCTATAAACTTGTATCACTCACTTTTTCAGAGCAATCTTTCTTTCTGATGAGAAACCAACCACCATTGATGGTTCTCAACAATATAGAGAAGTATTAGCACCTTGTTTCCAATACAACACATATCGTATTGTTAATCAAATGTGTCAATAAATGCAGTATCAAGGAAGAGGATTATGTCTACATGAATAGGGTATTATGGAGCTAGTACAGTTTTTTGACTATCCTAAATATTGGGGTCTGCTCTATTCATCAATCAAGAAATCTAATGATGTTAGCGGTACCTCCATTATATCGGGGACAACTTTATCTAAAGAAAAAATCAACATAGGAGTGGTGAATAGTCCTAATAATGAGGTTGTTGTTAGCACTCCAACCATCCACATCATAAACCATCATTCCCAAATCCTTCCACCCACTAATTGGGACCAACAAAATTAAAAACCTTACAAAGAAAAATATCAAGGTCAAGCTGTTGAAGCTAATGAATCCAAAAGTCAAAGTGGACACATAAAGTTAAAATGGATCCCAAAGAAATTTGGATCATGTAAAGCATACAATCCAAATAAAAATCCAATAGTCAATGAAACTATGGAGACAAATAAAAAAGGGTATTCCATCTATCAAAAGGGTCCACATATTTCAAAAACGTCTTCAATAGTGACATGCAAAGTATATGAAAGATTTGGTCCCAAACACACTCAAAATTTCATGTCCACGCTCCATCATCCACCATCCCAAGTTTAGAAAATAAAAAATACTACATATAAACTACTAAATAATTCATCCACATCTCATATCCCCCATCAAAATCCAACATCCTGCCTAAAATCCAAAAGTCCCAAATCCCACATTAACTGTGTCATGGCAGTAACACTTTATCATAAGGACTCTAATGAAACTCTATCACGATGTGCATATTTAGAAAAGGCCATCCCTAGTATCAACAAATATCATAAGAATGTCCATGGGCTCTATACAAGTTCTCTCATCTTGGCAAAGAAACTCCTCAAGGAAAGACATTATTGGCACATTATGACAACATCTACATCGACACCACTAGGCGATTCCACATAGTTGATGATCATAAAAAAAATTGCATTAAAAAAAGAAGTAAAGATAAAAACTATCCTCCAGTGAAAACCATTATTATGGTGCTTTGGGAAAGTACTATGGTGAAAAATTGGCAAACAGGTGTTTGTAAAGTCAATTATCTATGTGCGCCATTCCATTTGGGAGCATCTTACCTCACACATCATGTTATTTTATCCTAACACCACTATCCATCCAATCCATTCCATTTTCATCCATCCTCCCTATCTAGCTTGATCTTGACAAAGATTAGGTTCATATACTTCAAAAAATACATTTGAAAAAATCTTGACATGGTCATTTGTTTTGACCATATACTATCACATGCTATACCATCACCTATATCTAGCACTATCCAAACAATTATAATGGGTAAAACATGTTATCCTATTATGAGATAGTCCTTGGAAGTAAAATCTCTTATCCTAGATTTATTTGCACAATTCCTATCCTCCCCATCCATCATGTATCCATCAATCACACTAGTCTATTTAAACATTCATAGTGTCCCATACATTGCTAGACACTAGGAGTAGGTGCCTACATCCTGCTTTAGAATAAATCTTGATATATGTCTCCTAGCTCACTTAGTGATCTGGATACCTTCTGAAAAATTAAAAAAAATCAAATATGTCAAAATCCAAAACCATTCAAATATGTCAAAATCCAAAAATATTCAAATATATCAAAATCCAAAAACATTCAGATATTCCAAAATGTTCAAAACTAGCCTCAAATATTGCAACAAAAGTTTAAAAAACATTCAAAAATTCCCAAAAACTCACCAAAAACAATTTTCCACAACTCGCCCATCCACAATAAAATCATCATACATAATAAACCTACCATCACACTCATCTTTGAGGATGTAGAAGAGAATACGATAATCATCAAAACCTAGAACATTCATAAAAAATTGAAAGCATCGATCAGTGGCAAAAAAACTCAATACCTCCATGTTAGTTGCCTAAATCATCATCTAAATCAATATCCAAACAACTTCCTTAACAAACATATTGTTCCTACAATAGGAATCATCCTAGATAAAGTAATAGTCTCTCTAGCAAGAGATATGATGACTTTGATATGTTTTTTCATTTTTTCTTTTCTTTTGTCTCTTTTCATTGCTTGCTCGAAGACACCTCGATCTTCAATATCTTGGTGTCTAGAGGAGTATGGAATGGGGCATAGTCATTGATTTCATCTGTTGTGTTTGTGAGACGTTCTTGTAATACTACCATGGTGAATACTTGTCTTGTGTGTAAAGGAAGTTTCAAGCAATACAAACAACCATTGCATATCAACTTCTTTATACCTTTTGTGCATAGGCCTAACTTTCTTTGAGCTTCATTCTCTCACATCATAAAACAAGGTTTTTTGTATGCTAGGTATGAACAAGGATACTCCTATTTGTTTGCAAAGTCAAAGTCCATGCAATAGATACAACACCACCCTAGTTCTTCATACCTTGGTGCATAGTGTCTACTTATTATATCAAAATAAGGATTGCTCTCTACATTTTCTTAACATACTCAAAACAAAAGAAAAATCATTCTTCCCATCTTATTTTCCAATAAAATCCAAAATCGTCTCAATAACTATAACTTTTATCGATATTAGATTGACACCATTCATTTATCCATTTATCCATCTATTCATCATTTCCCAAAATCATTTATTTTATCTCATTTTTTCTTTCATACTAACTCATCTTCAGGCCAAAAAGTTCAAGATTTGCAGCTCTCTATTTCAAATGCAACCTGACAAAGTTTTTGCCAATCACATGCGAGCTAGAAAATCAAAACCGTCAGATTTCCTAATCATTTGCGAGCTCTTTTTCAAAAGAATCTGTATAGAAAAATGACATGCATTGTAACATCCATATCATTTGTGAACCAAGAAACAAATGTATTGCACTATCTCAAATGTGAGACAAAACCTTCAAATACAACTAGACACATACAAATGCATTGTGTCGGGTATCAAAAGGGTCATTTCTTGTTTCAAAGGCATCATTACTACTTTGGCACATTTTATGGACTCCGTTGATCTATCATTCATTACAATCAAATTGATGACTAAACATCTAAAGCATAAGTTTGGTTTTCATTCCCATCTTCACTGAACTTATCTCGTTTACCTATTGTGAGCCCAACCTAAAAAATATATTTTTTAGTTGATCTATCGAGGGGGGAACCTACCTCTATCCATCATCCCTTCATCCATTGGGCACAATGGGGCATCATTAGTTCCAATTTTTTTCAAATCAGCGACATGTCTTTAAACAATGCAACCAGATATATTGTTTCAAAGAGGGGCAAAATGTAGACACCTAAAAATGTCCAACACATTTTTCTAATTCATCATTTCTCTAAGTCATTATCACTCATCACCTATTTCATCAATATGAATTAAATAATTTCCAATTATTTGATTAAACTAATACGTTTCTCACATTAATTAAATTATTTCTAATTATTTAATCATTTCCATCAATCGCCTTTAATTATTCTCCTATCCACACAATTTAATATTTTTTAATTATTTAATTAGATCATGCATTCTTTCTCATCTCCACATAATGAAATAATTCTTAATTATTTAATTAGCTAATTATTCCTCCAAATTTAAATAAATTATTTAATTTATTTAGTTTGCAAATTCCTCTAAAATATAAATAAAATATTTATTTTATTTATTTTGTTGATTATATCATCTTTAGTCTACTAATCTTATCTTCAACCTTCTAATCCTAATTTAGATAACTCTTCTAAATTTAGTGATTGAACTAAACTTTAATTCACTTCATCTTTCCATGCAAGCTCATGCACATCTTCTTGATCTCTCATCAATCGAATCTCACATCTCACATCGTTGATCTCACGTCCTAAAAGTATATAAATCAAACATCCTTGATCATTCAAACCCTCCTCAAATTCACATCCACTCTCCTCGATCCAACAACTAAAATCTACTCATTTTAGATCTTGTTTTTTCACAACATTATGCTACATTTATGAGAAATACACATATCATACGAAACAACATAATTATTATTCTTTTGAAAATGGATTCAGACTAGGTGTTTTCGGTGAAATAAAATAGAATAAATTAGTTTGATTTTATTTTACAATTCTCTTGATTACTTTTATTGAATTGTGCCATTGCTTCATTGGTAATAGGTATAATTTGATCATTTGGTTAGGGTTTGATGATTTGATTTCCTAATTTACTATTGATTTCCATTTAATCATCTATATTAGTTGTTCCTATTCACAATGATTTATTTTAAAATAGGAAAAAGCTATACCATCTTGATATAGATTCTTTTATCGGTGCATCATATTTTTCAAATTTTTAATAAGTTTTAGTATTTTTCTTGACATGACAATCAACTGTCATTTTGTCGTGACAACTGCTTTTTAGTAAAGAAATAAAAAATATAAATAATAATTAAACTATTAAATATTACTGCATAAAAAGTATATATGGATCTACAAAAGGGTATTTTTTATTTTAAAAAAAATGTTATTTACATGGGTAGGAGTTGTTGAAACATCAAGTTTTTAAAATATATTTTTTTTTTTGGTAAATTGGCCTCAAAGTGGTGTTACATATGTATTTAGCCAACAATTTTAGTTTGAATAGTTGTGGACATATCTAACTTAACTAGAATAAATCTTACTAGATCATATGTTTGACCAAAATTGATTTTTAATTAAAAATACTTAAATTCACTTGTGTTGATAAGTTGGCTGAAAGTGTGACACGAGTTTTCTGCTTTTACCCTATAATATTTTGTGATTGTCCCTAGACCGCATATATCTAAAAACTATAAAATCAAAGAGACCAACAGAGTATAAAATCTCCACCATATAGAATTATTTAACAAAGTTAGCCCACATCAAATTAAGTTATCCATTAAACCATCTACTAACTAAGATATGGTAATTGAGATGAATATTGGACATAATTTTTTTTTAAGAAACTGAAATCGCATCATGTAAAAGGAGAAACATGAGAAAAGGAAACAATATGAAAAATAGTGTTAAAAGAGAGAGAAAACAATAGTAAAACCCTGAACTGATAACCCTAAGGCACTAATGTAAGAGGAAAAGTAGAAGTCATAGCTACAAGAGCATATAATGATGAAGGTCACGAAAGTTCAAAAATACCATAAGATCCCCAACAAGTTGAAATAAAGGTTTCTAAGACTAGAAAAGCCCTTAGTGCCAAGGAACTACAAGAACACTCATCACAATATGAAACCAAGATAATAAAATTAAAAAATGAGGAATTATGGCCATCTAAGAAATCCAAAATAGCAATGAAATTATAATAGAATATACCATCACCGCTAGAATACCACTCTAAAGCCTCAAGACAAGATGTGCTATAAATGAGTGAATAAAAGATAAAATATATTAGTAGAGTGACATACATATAAGAAGATGATTAAGACTAAGGAAATCAAGATATTTTTTCAATAACAATTGATACTTCATTGGAGGAACAAAATGAATAAGAATGAGAGGACTTATAAAAGAAATGAAATAGAAATAAAAGATGAATTGAGTGAAGAAAGAACCAGCTCAAAAAATTCTTAAAAGAGAGATTACCTATGAAACCAAATAAAAGAAAAAGAGTGGAAAAGGGATTAGAAAGAGGAATAACTACAAAGAACAGGTAATCAGAATGTTATCAATTTCTTCAAGTCCATGTGCATAGATGATAGGGCTACCAAAGTAGAAAATGAATACATCATTGTTATGCGTGAGAAGGGGCAAATAAAATTTAAGAATTGTGTGTATTATATTGGGGAAGTAATTTGTTCTCGGAGGCTGATTAAAGATTACTAGTCTTATGCACCAAAATAGTTTAAGAAAATAAAAGATAAAGAGGTCTGAAAAAAAACTACAATAATTAGGGGAAGGGGCCCATAGTGGGTAAGGACCAATAGTGGGGACGAAGTAGTCCATGAGTGGGTCCCATAGTGGAGCAGCAATATCCAATTGCAAAACACTTTTTATCCATAAAATACACAAACTGACAAATCATGTGATGCCACATCAGTGCACCAATAAAACATGACTTAGTGCACCACTATCGGTCTCACTTTTTTTTTGGTCCTTTCTAGATACCTCAACAAAAAGCATGCTCATGTGGCATCACATTTGATGATGTGGCCCTGAAAGGAAATATAGAAGCACACGAGTTGCCAAATAAACTGTTCTACAAAATTGGGAGTGATTTGAAATTTTCACATAAGATTTTGAGAAACACGAAGTTAGGGTGCTCCACTATAGTCTCCTCTCCCCTAATAAGGGAAGAAAAATTAGTAAACATTTCATTAGAACTGGAAATATCTCCTTCTAAAAAACAAGACCCTAGGAATTTACAAGAGAAGGAGCTAAGAATTAAGCACAAGATAGAGGTATTGCTAAAAGTGGGATATAAGGATATATATGAGGTAACCAAAATTATTGAAGAGGAATATGAGTAGACAATATGGATTTCCCACCAAAATGTGGAGGAAATTAAGGGTCTAAAGTCTCATATAGAACAAAAGGAAAGATTATACCATAAAAATAGATGATAATCCATGTAGTATTTGTTGAAAATTTTGAGGATAAAAAGTATAGAATAATTATGGAAGAATAAATAAAATGAAATGATAATGAAAAGAATAAGCAAGCTCAAGAATATCTACATAAGAATCAAAATAAGTGAAGGTTAGAAAGGGATTAATAGTAAAAAAAATGAAAACCCAATAGAAACAAATTCAAGTGGTAATGATAGAGCACGTTGATGATCAAAAGTATGATTACACAAATATTGGTGATCAACATTATAACTACAAGGAATAAAAGAAATGGGATTAGGCCCCAAAATAAATTATGGAGGGGCTAATAATGGTTGTTGAATATGAAGGAAACATGGAAGAGGGATGTGACAAGGAGGATAATGCCTTAGAATGAATCCAACAAGAAAAGGAACAACCAACAAAAATATAATAAAACCTCAAAACAAGAGGATACTAAAGAGGAAGAGATGGGAATATATAAACATGGGAGAAAATCACTTAGGTCATCAAAGGAAAGAAATATAAAAAATCGTGGCATGTTCTCCTAGGTGATCACATATCACCTAGGATCCTCTTAGTGGATACTAGGATCCACTTGAATACACTACTATACATCTCTATAATTCCCCATTGAATTTAATTCCCCAATACTAAAATGATACTTTTGCAATCATAGGTCTTAAAGGAAAATCGCATAAGCTCTTTAATCTACCTAAAAAACCTTTGGAAGGTATCACATGCCCTAACAAACTTTTATACATAAGAAAAATTTATTAGGCCACTAGTATCCAACTTTGAGAATTAAGTGAGTTGTGATTTTTTCCATGAAATGTCCACTGCATATACCATTGTGCATCTCATATGACATTGTAAGAACATATTCCTACTCAAGAATCTTAGGATAAATACATTCCCACTACATAATATTTCCATATTTCCAGCAACCAATACATACTTTAACACATGCAACTTTAAGGTTCTCTTTTAATTTTAATTTAATTTAGAAGGAAAATTCATATGAGTTAAATAGCACATGTAATGTCCCTATACCATGGAGAAGCATTGATATTTCACCGTTTATCACCACTCTTGGCTCCCACCTGATTTACCTTTGTGACCTACAATTTCAGCTCTTCCATAAGCTTGACCAAGCCTTATCCTCAAACCAACTTAGTGATTTGTATCTCAATGTTGAAATATTGGCCTACACTTCCTATTAGATACTTTGTGTTGCGTTAATATGTATTTGACAACATGTGGCACATAGGTGACATTTTTAGCTCTCACTAAATAAGATTTAAAAATTTTCATAGATTTTACTAGGGTATAAGCCTTATTTTCCATAATATCATATTTATATTTTGAATCATCAAGGGATTTATTAAAGAAAGATATGGGTTTTCCACACCCATATTGATTCCTTTGTAGCAATGCATTAACAATTGTATGGAAGGAAGAAAAAGAAAATAATTGAAATGGCTTAGAAAAGTCAAGTGAAACTAAGATTAGAGCCTATTTAATGGCCTCCTCAATGTCTAGAATGTATTGGTTTTCTCTCCTTTCTAGGCTAAGATATGTCCCTTCCTTAACATTTAATACATGGCCTTCATCTTCTCAAAAAAGTTGAGGACAAATATTATAAATAAAAAATACCAAAGAAGGATTGGATATCTTTGATAATCTTGGGTTAAGGATTTTTTCCAATATCACAATAATTTGTAGATTAATTTTGGCCCTATCCTTTCAAACTACATGTCCAAGGAACTTTTCTTTAGTAACCCCAAACACACACTTCTTTAGGTTTAGATATATCCCATAGTCCAAGCATCTTTTAAAAATATTGTCTAAGTGAACATAATGCTCATCTTCCTTTTTTGAGAAGGCCATTAGATCATCCTAATACACAACCAATATAATGTCAATAATATATGCAAATACTACATATATTGCACTTTAAAAAAAATCTTTATTATTTTAAAGTCCAAATGGAATTCAAACATACACATTGGTATCCCATGGAGTTGTGAAAGAAATCTTATATTTTTTTAGACTCTTTCAACTTAACCTGATTATATCTTAAGAAGTCATCCATCATAGATAATAGCTCACAACTAGTTACCTTCTACAACATTGCCTCCATTTTGACAAGAAGAAATGTTTAAGTTTCTAAAATCCACATATGGTTAAATATCCCAATTATTCTTCTTGATAGGAACCAAGTTTCACTAGTACAAAAAATATAATAAACTACTAAAAATTGCTTATAAATGATTGAATTGGTCACATGACCATTAATAGTTTATTGCCAGTCATATATAATGTGACCAGATTAATGACTAAACCATTTTTAGTCATTTATTGGTTGTTTTGATTGTTCGATTTGGTAGTATATTTAGTCATTGATTTAGTCATTAATTGTTGTAATTTGGTCACTTATTTAGTAATTTTTTATTCACTGATATATTTAACTGATCACTTATTCAGTTGTTGATTTAGTCATTGATTGTTGTAATTTGGTCACTTATTTAGTCATTTTTTTATTCATTGATATATTTAGTCATTGATTGTTGTTAACTGGTCACTTATTTAGTCATTTTTATTCATTAATTTTAATCATCATTTTGATCAATTTGGTAGTATATTTAGTCATTTTTATTCACTGATTTCACTGGTCATATATCTAGTCATATTTATTCACTGTTCACTGATTTCTATCAATTGGTAGTATATTTAGTCAATTTAATTATTAATTGATGTCAATTAGTAGTATATTTAGTCATTTTAATTGACTGATATTTGAGGATTTAAGCATAAAACATAGAAATACACATCAATCATCAATTGCACACAATAAGACAACCATTGAGAAGGAAAATTGGTGAAATTTATTAATAAAAGAAAGGTGTTCTAGTTACAACTTAGAAATAGAGTATTACAATTGTTATTTTTAGTCAAAAGACTGAAAATATAACTCATAGAAATGACTGCAAGAAAGAAACTTCTCCAAAAATATTCTGCAATGATGGAAATGCATGCTTGAATCCCTTCAATACGAGCACATGCCATTTTCATCTCTTAAAACTTCTACAATGTGAGAAATATTCCTGGAGCAAGTTGTAACGTATAAAATCCAAGGAGAGTGTTGATAGTGTCTCATATATGAAGCTCTCTCCTTCAATGCAGTCAACAATAACCTAGCTAGAATCTTTCCTCCTTTATATGCAACGTGCCATCTGATATGAGCAACATGGTGTTGCCTTTTCTACCATGAATGAAGTTGTGCCTCAAGACAACCAACAAAACTACTATTAGTCTCAATTTAGAAAGAATAAAAGTGCATTGTATATTGCAATTTTATAAAAGTAAGTCTAAACACAGCAAAAAGATAAATCAATTAAAAATTGTAGTCTTGTCAACAAATGCCTTAAACAAAGTGTTCAACATAGGCCTAAAATATGCATATTGAACCCTTGATTTCAGAACCTTGTTCAAAATTTAAGAAAGCTGATACACAAATTATAGAATGAAGTTGACATATTATAGAATGAAGGCTATCAACACTAACTAGACTGAAACAACATTATCAACAAATATTTCTTGGAAACCAAGCCCAAGAATTCCATTAGATGTGGACAACAAAAATGTCAACCTTGATTCATGTGTTGTCTTAGTAAAGACCTGCACCATGAAAGAATCTATTTATACATAAATTCCAAATTAAGTTGACGAGAAAAAATATTTGATATCCAACTAGGAAGCCTTAACATACAAAAGTTACTAACCTGATGTTTCACAACAAGTTTCACAACTGTGACATCATCTTTACTTAAGAAACTAGATATCGATCCATTGCCATATTGGATCTCACAGGATTCTTCTTCACAAACAAAAAATGATATATATTAATTGTTTAGCAACTTCCTTAATATGCCCATGTAAGTGGACTAAACTAAGTGAGGTTGAGGGTTTGAAGTAGAATACCATCTTCTTGGTATGTGCTTGGATTTGATCATGACTTGTATCTTGAATGAAAATAGCAAGCTAGCTACACTGTAAAATCATTGTTAGAAAAATAACCACAAAATCATATTTAATTAAAATAATCCTTCTAGATATTTCAAGACAAGATATTTCTGTTAATTTCTAAGAGAGCCAATTTCACTATCCAAACAACCATTGATCTATTTATTGTATATAATCTCCCAAAATTCAGAATTTGAATGTAATGAAACTAACTATAATTACCAAATATTTGACACCAAAATGTAGTACAAAATGAATTGTTTGACAACAAATGTGTTTTGATAAACTAGATATACCCTTGATATATTGATTTAAATAACAAGGAAAGATAAAACTGGAGACATCAAGATAACATTCATTAATTCACTTCAACGAAAAATTGAAACTAGAATTCAACCACCAATTATAACTTCATTCTATTGATCTTCAAAAATATTTTACAATATGTTTCAAAATTTGTCCTAACTGACATGTTAAAAAGTGTCTTTTCAGTTACCCACTTTTAACATAAATAAAAAAAGTCTTAATTATCATTGTTTACATAGGATTGCATAAAAGCAATGAAAGATGAGAAATGATCAGATGTTGAAGTCTAGAGCACTCACAAGATACAGAAGTCAGTTACTCATCGTAAGGTACCTGTGATCATTTAGATCTAGTAAGCTCCTCTCTCCATGATAGTATTTGCAAGGCTTGGTACTTCATTGCAAGGCCTATTCTTTTGAGGGAGCGAGATATGTCTGCTCCCATTGGTACACTGTGTAATCATGAGGCCATTTGTACTCCTAGATTTTTTGTGTGTTGGCCAAGTGACTCTTCCATCTATTGTCTAATAACCCTTTGTTATCCATGATTAATTTTGAGTATCCAGCATTCAGTGCAATTATTCCATTCAAGGTTAAATTGAAGCGGTGAATATATTTTTTTGCTAGGTAAATATTATTATATTGATATCAAAAAATATTTATATGATTCCCCTTCAATAGTGAAATTAACCAGACCCTCCCAACATACACTGCAACCAAAAAACCACCTAGACCAGACACCCAAAACAAAACACCAAACCAACAACCAGTCCCAAAACTTGCAACATCGCCACCACTAGATATAGATGCATACCCAACCCAAACACAAACCCCATCCAGACACAGAGCACCCAGACCTAATATGAGAAGAGCACACCACCCATAGCACGAAGAGTGACTATCACCCAACAAAAAAAACTCAGAGCACAACCAACCGCCACCCAAAATCTTTCCAACCAAATTGCACCACACTAACCCACTACCCTTCCAAATCCACTCCATTCGCCTCTAGGAACTCCCTAAATAGCTGCCTCTATTCCACGCCACCCATAGGCTTGAGATACAAATGGTGCTTCAAAAAAATCAAACCACACCTCACATGCTCGTGATGCCTCTGCAATGCCTCACCCTTGATGTCTAGTATGAATGGATACCTCTTTGCTCACACTCAAGGAAGAAGTGCTCTATGCATGTCCTGTGGCCGAGGAAGCCCAACACCCAACTCTACGATAATCACAATGTCTAGTACTCCCTCCAACATGTTCTCCCATACCAACTTCCACATAATTAACAACTTCATGGCCTTCGGGATTCCAGATCCAACAACACAACAACAAAGCAGGTGGCAATGCCTGCATTTGTATGCCACCACTCAGCCGATGTCATAAACTCCTAACCAAGAAGAAGCTACACTACCTCCAATACCAGGTCATCCCAATCCTTGAACACAGATTGCAACCTGCCAAACCTAATCTTGCCAAAAAATGCCTAGAGCTTTCTTGTCGACTATAAGCAAACTGGCATTTCCATGGTAATCAGTGTCATTTCACTAGAATACACCAAATTTAAACACCTATGACCACCACAAAGCATGTGATGTTCCAACTGTATTAATTCCACCACCCTCCAATGGACTCCCATCCAATCGAGAGTAGTAAAAACCATCACTTCCCCTGCTACGGTCTCTGTAAAAACATTTAAATCCCACACTGCATGAAGTACCACCGCTGTCACCCTCCAAAACCGCACCAGCCAAGACCTATGTTGTTTGCCACCACACACCCTGGAAGCACCAAAAAAACTGAGTCCCATCCACCTGGTAGCTGCAAGGCGAGTGAACGCCTTAGCCATTGTCCCACACCATATCCCTTATCCTTGTTTGAGAGATCATATCTGCACCTTCATTAGCCAACTTGTCCACCAAATCATTAGCCTCTCTAAACACATGCTTTATTGAATGTTCTGGAATACCACTAGCCACCTGACAAGCCATCTCTAGTAAAGCTTGAAGATTCCAATTTACCATCCTACCTTCCCAGAAATCCTAGATGACAACTAATGAGTTTCCCTCTATTTCAACCTTTCGAAGATTCAATATTCTTCATAAATTCAAACCACTTATCAGCGCACATAGTTTAGCCATTGAATGTGTTCCTTCTAGTAATGGCTTTGATTTCTCTACCACCACCAAGCCTAAGTCATCCCTTATGCAACAACCCAACCCGGAAACACCTAGGTTTCCCCTATATGCACCATCGAAATTCATTTTGTGACATCCTTTCCTGGGCAGAGACCATTTTACATTTGTTCTACTCACCTTCTTCCCCCCAAATTTGGATTCTCCAACCTTAGGGATGCCCAGACCATACCACTCCCATCTTATTCTCGCATCCCACTCTGTAAAGTGCCAATCCTCTTGATTCTTTGCAACCACTCTCCCATTCATAACTTCCACTATTGCTGCTTCCAATTGATTTAAAATGCAGGGAACAATTTTTCTTTCTCTGTGAATAATCTATGATTGTGTTCCTTCTAGATATCCCAAATAACCAGGGAAGGACAAATTATCCATAGCTCATGGTACAAAAAATCCCAACGAAGAACTGGCCAAGCTGCAAAGGATTGAATGTCGTTTGGAAATGCCCCACTCCAACCCAGCCTAGCACAGAGCCACCACCAACATGCTTGAGCGAAAGGACAACTCACTAACAAATGATCAGCATCTTCCTCATCCTTTTTACACATTACACACCATGAAGGGCTTGCGTACCCCAATTTCTTGAATTTATCTACTATAAGAATTCTTTTCTTGAAAGTTTCCCATGAAAAAGTCCCTTCCTTTGGAAGGCATGCTCTATCCCAGCATAAGTGCAATGGAAGAGATGAGGGTGTCTCCCCCACCACTTGCGATTTATAACCATAATGAGCCACATACTTCCCCAAGACAGAACCAGCCCAAATCAAAGAATCTTCCCCGTCCTGAAGAAACGCGACCCTTCCATCCAATTCTTTATGCAAGAGTTCTTCCTCTTCTGGTTGAAGTAGCCCCTGATCCACCCTATGCCAACCAAACTCCTGTACTCCATCAATTAGCCTTTCCTCCATGTAATCCTGCACATATATTCCCCAAGCTTGTAATTGAGGTGGTAAATATTTATGTCACCATCCTTCTATAAATTAGTGAGGCAATTGGGAACAATTTTTCTAAACTCATTTATCCAATCCTTGGAGCCTTTCGGTTGATCATCATCCCTTAGTATCTTAGGCACGAACCACTGCTTTAGTGTGTGAAAAGAATCCATTCTTGCCTTGATCTTTTGGTCTTTTGTAGATATGTATTGAAATTCATATGTGACCATTTAGACCATTTTCTTAGTAGGCTTTAAAGCTATGCGGGCCTCAACACTCCTTTGTAAAATTTTGCACAAAGTCGTTAAGGTGTGATGTACAGGTTGTCATTTATTGAATAAGGGGTCCAATATAGGTACATGGGCCTTTATTTGATCAACTGCTTGTGACAAGGAGACATAACATTCATACATGTTTTCCAATTTGTCCACAATTAGTTTAACCCTATGCTCCAAGATCTATTCCAATACCCTTAGGGTTTCTCTCTTTTCTCTTTCCTTTTTTTTTTCATTAGTCTTTTTCAACTTCTCAATTTCTTGTTTTAGCACATTTGCTTGTTCAACAATGATTGCACCTATATCACTCTGGATGGCACGAGGATGACATATTGTTAAATATATGCTTTGGAAAGAACTTGCTCCCTTCAATTGATCTTTCAATTTCACATTTTCTATGAATAACCTATTCAATTCATCGTTCAGATCAGTATGTGCATTCTCATATTCTGCCAATCTAAGCTCCATAGCTTTAACTGCATACCTAGTAAACATTGTTGAGTGCATTGTCATAGTAGTTGCCTCTAATGTTGATGTGTCTTGAAGTGTCTTTACCATGGAATTCCCTCTCATTTCTTTTACAACATCAATAAATCTTTGTTTTTCTATTCTTTTTTGCTTTGTCCAAAAGGCTAGGGTTTCAAGTCTTGGATTGTAACCTGTTCCACTCATTCCCTCATCTGAATTGAATTCAGAAACCAGTATGGGATATTCTTGGATTCTTACTTGATCCAGTACAAATATATTTTTTAACTCCATCCTAGGAATAATTAGTATATTACTTTCTAAGACCAATTTTCTTGCTTCTTGGGGGCTAACAGTAATTTTATTTATCTTGAGTTCTTCAAAAGTACGGGCAACAATCTGGTCATTTTGTGAGTCCTCAGTTCCCATCTTATTAATTTGGAGTCTCTCCTCAAATTCTTTCATTTTCATCTTAAACCAAATATCCTTAAACTCGGGAGTTTGAATAAATTCGTCATCTTCAATAAATCTAAGGGAAACTATCACCCTTTCATCATCATGCACTTCTTTATCATTATGCCCATGTACATCCACTCTTTCTTCTGGTTCGTGAGCATCAATTGCAAGCTTAGGTAGTGGCTGATCAACTTCATCATCTTTAAAATTCAAAAGTACATCGGCTACCTCTTTAGTATCCCCTACTCCACTTATTTCATATGCCACTAAGGGGGCCACTGCATGTGTCTTTTTCCTTTTAGGAATTGGTTGCTCAGGGGATACTTTTGATTGTATTGTGGCACTGTTTGGTAGGGGCTCTATGATTACAATACCACTTGGTTTGATGGGAAGCTTGGAGTGTTTTGAAGACTGACCCTTAGGTTTCTTTTTCGGTTCAACATATAATCTTTCAAAGTTTTCAATTATTAAGTTCATCCTTTTGATAGGATCTCCTTCTTCAACATAGAATCCTTGGAATCTAGTGTCCCTTTTCTTCTTCTCCTCCTCAAGCCTCTTTATGATTTCCCACTTCCTCTTCCTCTGAAAATCTTCATCAAGTGTAAAGAAATTTCTTATTACATCTTTGTAATCCATTACATGGGTAATCCCAGCTTTAGTGAGAAGTGACTAATTTATAAAATTAATATTCCCTTCAAGATCAAAGACCCTTTCTCCTCATGACTTCAATGAGTACCTCATATTCAAATAGTTATGCAGTTCTTTAGGAGTGTCAGACCGTATGGATAACTCCTCACATTTAGTTAGGTCAGGGAGGAATGTCCCCTTTTTCTATCTTTTCATAACATCCTGCTCCATCCATAACATTTGCCACATAAATTCTAAAAATTCAATTTTAATAGAATTTTTTTTAGGTAAAACATGTGGGGCTTGAGGACACCCATAGATCATTATTACTGTTTGGTCTACTAAGAAGAACCAATCACTGAAATTGTGAGTGTGTCCTTGCTCTGGCTTCAATGCTAAAGGTTTTAGTACTTGCATTATTTTATTAGGAAATCTTGGTGAAATATGACCAAGAGCAGCCATGACCTTTATTATGAAATCATCATGAAATATTACATAATCACTATTTTTACATCTACTGTGCCAAATGTAACACTGGCTTTGTACAAGAAACTTATTCCCTTCATCATCAGTCATTCCGAAACACATTCTTTTAGTCCATCTATTTTTGTTTTGGTACAATATTAAATGACACAACATAGAGTATTTCCTGAAAGTGATGGGAGCTAAGTTCTCTCTTACTTGCAAAAATCCCTCATGTATCCCTTTCTCAATTTCAGTAGCAAATTCATACTCAATGTTGACTTCAGGATTTTGTATCTTCATTGCCATCATCATGAGATAGGTTGGCATCCTCTCTTCAACATCTATTCCAAGCACATGGCACAAAGAAAAATAAGTTCTTTTGAGATATAATTAGAAGTATTCTATGAAAAATGGCTCAATTTGGGCGGGGGAGATAGGTATCCTCCTATTATTTACACCCATTTTCATATGTAAAGGAAGTTCATCACTCTTGTAGGTTTTTCTCAATCTCCTATAATCTTCCTCACTTCTATCCAAGTCGATCTTAGTGATAGCTTGCTTGTTTAACATAAAACACTCTATAATTGCTTCTTTAGTTAGCACCACTAATGGTGAACCATCTGGCATTATTATAGTCCTGGTAGCCAGGTGATAATATTGTGCCAATAATTTAATAAGCTCAACATCTATGAAGACATTTGGAACTATCAATTTAGCCAAATCTAAGGTCCAGGGATTCGAAACTAGAATCTTGCCATCCCTTTTTCCATAGAAGTACCAAAATAGATCCCACCCTAAGATAGGGATAATTGGGTCTCTACATCCATGAGCTTTATCTCTAAACACCTTTTTGAATCCTTTGTTTACAAAATTAGGTAACGCATCTAAAATGGATTGTTGCAGAGACCTCTTCTCTCTTTTAGAAACTATAGACTCTTTGTTTTTACTCGCAAGTTGACTTCTTTTGGGTGGTATGATGAAGAATTTACTCCTACTTGATTTCTTTAAGTGTATACTTGTAGAAGCAAATTCAATTCTTATACACTTGCTACAGAAGATTTCTATGAACTTAGCCGGTGAAATAATAGCTGTAGAGTGTTCCCGCTTGAACTCCCTTGCCTCTGGTACACTGAGTTGTGTGAATGATTTCCAAAATTTCATCGAGTCCCAAGTAATATTTTTTGCTGAGCTCAGTCACCTCACTATTAATGTGAATTTGTGCAAAATATTTTAGAATCTGCCCATATTTCAAGTTTGAATACATGCCTTTGATCTTGGGAAATCAAACAGTGTAATCATTAAATTCTTTGAAAATTTGTACCACTCTATCATTTCAATACTAATGTGTGGTAGCGTTAGTAGTACTACCAACCCACGCACGCACACCCCTTTGGACTCCTGCAAGATGACAGGTTTATTCTAGCGGTTGAGTAACTGTTCACTGCCATACCACTTTGTCATATCAAGACCGTTGCGAAGTAGCGATATGGGGGGGTTAGCAGTACCACCACCCTACACACACCCCTTTGGACTCTAGTGGGATAGTGAGTTAATTCTAGCAGTTGAGTGATTGTTCACCGCCATACCACAATGTCACTGTTTACCCCTTGTGGGGTTGCAGTTTACTTTGGTTGTCAACATGTTCTCCGCTTTTCGTTCATTAAGTTTGTTTGTTGAGGAATTACATGGTAGAAATTTGTACATTGACCTATATATTACCATCCGCACATACCTCGTGATTGCTGCGATAGTGCGGTATTGGATTTTTTATTATGAATGCAGTATTTTAGATTATATTTTATTGAGAGATTTGAAATTTTTTTTCTAATTTTGTAGTCTCTCAATTTTAGTTTTTAGTGTCAACCAGAACTAAGAGATCATTTCTTTGTTTATAATGGGGAGGCTTAGTTCACCTAATGTTAAGATATCTATATGTATTATTAAATCATAGATGTTCATTATATGTTTGCATCTAGAAAACATATAGGACATACAAGAAATTATATTATAACTAAACAAAATTAATTTCAAAATTTTAACCAAATTAAGAAAACTAAGAAGAATGATTGAACCCTATTTAAATGCAATTCAAATTAGCGATTGAACATTTCAATTTTTGTACTTAAATGTACGGTAGAATAATGATGATTCATTCATAAATGTATCAGTAAAACAATAGTGAATAAGCATACCTATACTCAGATCTTTTTTACATTCAATAATAAATTGCACCATACATATAACCAAAGTTTAGGTGACGAGCTAACCTCTTAAGGTGAAAAAACATCATCACAATCATCTGCATTACTAGCAAGATCAGAATCCTGATAATTCATCTCTACATTTGCTTGATTTTCTTCCTCATCCTCATTCGTGACATGCAATGCATTCTCTCTCCCAATCTCTTCATTGGTAATCAAAATGTCTTCTGCAAACACTCCATCATCGTCTTCATCCACTTTTTCGAATGTTTCTTGTAAATTAACATATTACCCATCAGGAATTATATCAACAACTTCCACGAATTTTTGTTTTGAACGAGACTCTGTTTGAATGACATATGACCATCCTGGGATTATTACATCACCAATTAGAAATGATTGGTTAATTTGAAGAGGGGAAACATATGGCTCATCCATCTCTGATAAAAATTGTCTTGTATTTTCACGTACAAATCTATACTCATCAAATTATATTGCAGATGGTCGGATCCACTTACATTTTAATAATATAAGGCTATTTTCACCATAGTAAACTAGAATAATTTCTTGGATGAATCCAACATAAATTTCTTCTCAGTTTTATGAAGAAATTCAGCGCTAACAACACAATCACAACTTTTCTTTCCTTTGTCTTTTTGTTCCACTCTTAAATGACTACCATAGGCCCACATTCCACTGAAATGTGTAGCCCATAAATGTGGAGATTGTGAAAGCTCACTTTCCTCTATTGTTATATCTCGACCTTCTTCTTTTGCATCACCGACTGCATTAGCAATCCATTTTTCAAATTTTGGAAAAAGAATCACCTCTAATCAAATCAACATGACGTCTGCGCTTTTGAGGTCAATGTTGCATCCAAGCTTGATTGTCTTCTTCATATTTTCTACATAGAATACTAACATACAAATAGTAAGATTAATAATATAAATGTGTTTTAAAGAATATAGGCATGTATCACACTTCTTTCTTCATGTGATAGCTTGAAGTGACATCCATTGCCTTCTAATACTTACTCGCAACTATCTCTTCTTCGTCATTATCCCATACATAGATTAGTATTTTTAAAATCATTCATATATTATGTGCAAAATCCCATGGCCTCTTGCATTGAATATCCCTCAGACATGCTACCTTCTGGTTTTTCCCTAGTACGAACAATTTTTTTCTAAACCTTCATATATCATTCTATAGGATACATCCATCTTATTCTTATTAGGCCACAATGCTTCAGTTATATTGTAGGAATGTATCAAAAGATGCATAAATTTTTAAATATTGGTAATTTAGAAATTCCTATTCAATAGACAAAGGACTACAACAACCTCCTCCCTCAAACTATCAAAGTTAGGAGGATCTATTTATTAGCAAACTCATTTATGTATTTGAGCATAAAATTTCGGTTTGTGAAAGCCTGCATACGTCTCTTTCACGAACTTAAAATATTTACCACAGAAATAGGAAAAATATTCTCCATTATGACATGATAGTCATGGGTCTTAGGGGGAGCCTCTTAAGCCCATTAATATGAGTTTGGAAAAGCACCTAATACTACTACTTACATATCTAGTGGGAAAGCGAGTTTGAGACATCAATTGTAAGAATTGTGCACGTTGTTCCTTTGTCCAAACATAAGGAGCACTAGGTTTTCTATATTTTTCAACATCATATTTTTCAACCCAAATATTTCAACGAATCTTTAGTTGTCAAAAGTCTTCACGTGATGAAATAGTATCAAAAGCACCAAAAAGAGTTTCTATAATAGCATAGGCTATATTTTTCTCAGTATGCATAAAGTCAATAGTATGCCTAATGGCTATATCCTTAAAGTATGGCAACTTATAGAATATGCACAAACTTTTTACACCACTTTCATTACATGGATCATATCTACTACCAACAATCCCATCATTTTCAATAAATGACATTCTTTTTTGTCCATTCTCAACAATGTAATCACCTGTTATTAGCAATGGTGCTTCACGATTCTCTTCTTAACCATTGAACCATGTTTTTTGTTGACGATATGGATGATACATTTTAAGATAAGCACAATGTCCACAATAAATACACTTACGCAAACTTCTTGACTGCTTCACAAAATCCTTAAAGTTGCAAGAAAGACATCCATGGTATCCATGAACACTAAGACTAGACAATGTGCCATATGCAGGAGGATCATGAATCGTAAACAATAAGGAAGCTCTTAAAGTGAATTTGATTGAATGACCATCCCTTAAAGATTGAATTGCTTCAATTCCTTTCCACAATTCCATTATCTCATCATATAATGGCTCTAGATAAGCATCTATTGTATTTGAAGTCACACTTTTCTTTCCTAGTATAATCAATGATAGCATTAAGAAAAATGGTTTAGTTGCTAACCATGGAGGCAAGTTATAATTTATTAGAAAGCTCTTGGCCATTGAACATTTTGAGAATTTGATCTGAGAATGGAGTTCACCCCATCTAGAGGACCAAACCCAACCTTATATTAAGAGGATCACGAGGAAAAATCAGGCCATACATTTATCAAATTCCTATCCACACATCTTAGAATTCGAGGGCACATGTAATTGTTTTCAATAAGTTCTCCTATTTTGGGCATGCCATTGCATAAGTTCAACAATGTATCTTCACCTATACATTCAGAGTAATTGTGGGATTACCAGAAAGTGGCAAAGAACCTTTCTAGGAACCACAACTGATTTCAACCCTTTTCTATACCTCGCTTCATGACATTTTAGACATTTACTCTCACTTGTAAGATTCTTGCAAAATAATACACAACCATTCAAATATGTGTGGATATTTTCATACCCTGAGCCTATATTAGTTATTTCCTTTCTACATTGACTTCGTTTTGTTGGAAATATGGAGTCAGGTGGTAACAATGAACTTAATAATGCCAATAATTGATCTACACTCATTTTTCCAACCAAACACCACTTGCAAGTTAAGAATTTGAAGGATTGTTGTCAAATGACTTAACCTACAATTAGCATACATGGGATTTAAAGCATCCTCCATCAACTTGGCCCAATCATTGTTTAGACCCTCACTCAACATTCTATCAACTTGAAACCCTTCGTCTAACATTGCTACCTCTTCATCTATGTTTGATACCACTTCATCTATGTTTTTTGCCTCTTCATCTCTCACACTTTTCCATTCTATCATATCTTCATAATAATTGACATTCCAAGGGCTTATACCATTATGCCCATATCTTATCATATGTCGATAAATCAGACTTATTTTTTTTACCTTTCCACCAAGACAATCATTAGATGGACATGGATATTTGTTGATGTCCCTCTCATCGGCTATTCTCTCATCAAATGCATGAGTATTGATTCCATAGTTAACGTTCAACTTTGATCCGTATATAATGTTCTACACATAGAAACAAAAATTGTAGACTAAGAGACAAAAACTATTTTTGAGTGAAGAGCATTTCCATAGCAATAGAGTTATAGAGAGAAAATAAAATAGAGAGTTTAACTAATGAATTGTAAAAATAGATTTTTGAAGTTTATATTCAAATTGTTGATTACATT
>VDFB02008054.1:0-25931 GCA_007258455.2 Sequoia sempervirens
AGTAAAGTTTTCTTAATTGTGTCCTATCAATTTAGAGTATGGTCATTTCTTCTATTTTAATTTTTATTTGTGAGGGAAAATTTTGGTTATTAAATCATCCACAATGAAGTGTATGTCATCTACAACAACTATTTTAGTTATGCATCATATGTTTTTAGTTTCTATGGCAGACATCCAAAGGTTCAAAGGACAAGTTGAAGTTGTCTTTAGTTGTTAGTCTTCTTTTAAAACATTAGTAGAGAAAACCAAAAAATTAAAAAAATAATGATTTTAGTATCATGGATCCTTATTTTAAGAATGGTATTATACTTATGTAATGGTTGTTATATTTTTATTTGAGTTCTATTTTTGGTTATGTTTTTTATTGTAATACATTTTGTTCAATGTAAAAAATATTGTTTTAAATATGGATATTTTTTTAAATTATACGTAAAGCTCTTTAAACCTCCTAAAAAAGAGGATAAATTTGATGGCTCTCCATAGTGAAGTGCATGTCATCTACAACAACTAGTAAGTCATACATCATGTGATTTAAATTTCTCATGTATTCATGTCTTCAACTAAATAAAGCATGCAATTTTTTTCACAAAATAAAGTGTTTAAATAGGTAGGATATATGACATGTACAATGGGAAAATTGTAGGGCATAGGACATGGATAGAGAACACAAAATAACTATGATTTATTTATGCTTTGGAAGGTCATCTTGAAGAGAAATATTAATATTCATTAATCTTCTAGCTTCTTTAACATCCTTGTGAATGTTTATTAGAGAGTGTAGTTAGGAAAGGGAATGATACATTTATAACTAAAGGTTCTCCAATATTATACCTTATAAGTGGCTATTTACAATGTAATGATTGCAAAACATCTCAAAATTTTCCTTGATTCAAAAAAAGAGCCCAACTAAAAATAAAGTTTAATGTTGAAGAGAACATACAAGATGATCCAAGAGCCACTGAAAAAAGAAAAGATATTAAATCCCCATGATTGAAGAAACGAATGAATAAACCCTTTATGGACCCTCCTAGGGCTCTTGGGAGAACTATAAAAAATAATAAATATTTGTCATCCACAAATCCAAATCTTGACTTTAATAATCTTTAAACAATGAATGTTTTAAACAATTTATTGAAGCAATTTCAAACAAGGAATGGTTATGCATATTTTTGCAAAGCACCTCAAAAAAATTTACAACTTGAATAAAAAGCCCCAAAAAATAGTTTAATGTTGAAGAAAATGTACATGACAAACTAAGAACCACTAAAGCAAAAGGATATTAAATCTTTGCGATTGAAAAAATAGGTGAATAAACCCTTTGTAGATCCTTGTAGGATTTTTTGGAGAACTATATTTGATCATGTGAATTTGCCAATCCTCTACATAATTGGTAATGCTATGCCACCCACTTCCCTACCCTATAACCTATAAATAATGTGTTTGTTCATATTTTTTATTAGTTTATTTAAAACAAACAAAAGTGGATTCAAATTTGATCTCAACAAACAATGGGATGCATGATGTGATGTAGCTAGCCAACTCAACAACACATGGCATGTATTCATGTGGATAGTAAGCTCAATAAGTTGATGCTACGACATTGGTGGTTCACTCTTTTTATATGATGATGGATGGTGGGGATGTCCATTATGTTATAGCATGTGGGGATGTGCACTAGAAATTACGAAAATCATAAATGTAAGGAATTGTTAGGTCTACTCTATAGCAAGGGAAATCTATGCATCTTCAAAGAATTCTTACAAGAAAAATTCTTAAAATAAACATCAATTATAGTCAAACATTACAAATTTAAGTAAATACTTTAAGAATTCTTAAAATAAACATCAATTATAGTCAAACATTACAAATTTAAGTAAATACTTTAAGAATTCTTAAAATAAACATCAATTATAGTCAAACATTAAAAACTTAAGTAAATACTTTAAGAATTCTACAATAGTTTCAAACATAAAATTTAATACACACCCCACAATCTCATGACTAATAAGAAATATATGACAATCTTTAAACAAATAAAAAAAATACAATAATAGAATTAATGCTATTTGACTTTTCACTACTAGATCGATCAGCAATGACAATACATACTACAATCTCATTTATTTTCAATTTTTTACTATAAATAAATTTTATTTTTACAATATTTCAAAGATAGATACTAATCATTACATAATATGAATCTCAAAGACAAATTCACCACAAAGAACTATGATAATATATATATAATTTTTTAATATTATTATAAACATTCATCAACTGCCCCACTGCACAATCAAAAAAATTCAAGAACATCAACGTAAGTGGTGATCCCAAACGAATATAATAAATACTAAAATTTAAATCGTGGCATTTTATTTATTCAAAAAAGCTTCCGTTGAAGGGCAGACTTAGTCCAAAGATTTCGTTAAAAATTATTGACCCCCTCTCAAAACTAGAGTTCTTTGTTTAATAAAATGTAATTGACTTTAAAAAAAAAAATTGTTTTATATAATAGTTTGAGATTCAGTTATTATAATTTTATTTAAGTTTTGTTATTTCAACATTTCAAACATCATCATAATTGTAGTATGTTTTAGATATAATTATATAGAATAGTATGTTTTATTTTGAGACTCATCTTTTTATTTCAATTCACATATCTATTCATTTTTATATTCAAATGATCATAAAATTATCTATTAAATAAAGGTATAAATTACATAAATGCATACACCAATATATGACCATATACAATTATATGTATGGTAGAAATCATTAGCAAAATATATAGTAGAAAGCATTTTTGCATTTACACTCACCCTAGCTTTTTCACTCCTATATAATTGTCAAGGTTTTAATTATCCAATCTTTTCAAATCTTTATGGGACTTGATTGTCATTGAAGAAGTTTTATTATCCAACCCCTTCTAAATAGGCCTCAAAAGATACCTATAGCACCACCCAAACTAGATAACTAGTTTTTAGTGCAGATGATAGGCGATAAAGATCTTGAGGGTTTTCATGGCCATATATGACACATCTACAATATGAGGATGTTATTATAGCCATACAAATGTTACCACACAAAAGAAGAAATTGTATATGAATTTTTCCTCTTGACATAAATATCAAGAACATACAAACAATTTTTTTGATGGAGTTTATAGATCCCTACTCTTGATCGAACATATTCCAAAGAAAAACAATAGAGCTACATCAATTACCAAAAAGACTACTTTTTAACCCTATTCTCTAGTCTTATCTCTATGAACAACCTTGATGATGTTAAGGTGTGAGAATTCGCTTAAGAACTAGAAAACCAAGTCCCGAATGAAACAATCCAAACCATAGAATAACACAAAGATAGTCAAAGTGAAGACAAGATTATATATATTAACAAGGAATTCATATAATCTCTTAGCTTAAATTTGAGAGATTTTATAAACCTATGACTCCTACATATACCATATAGTATATGAAACCAAGAAATAAGCTTATAGTCCAAATCTACCAAATCTACCACATCTACCTAAATAAGTATGTGATCCACCAGTTTAATCCTCATGCCTCAAAATCCCAACCAGTTTGGCAAGATCCTTGATTTCCTTTCTAGGTCATGTAACTCTTTAGCTATCCTATTTCCTTTTCACCTTGGGAGGAGCCTACAACTTTTCAACATCCAACCTCAAGTGTAGTCAACTTTTTTTTTACCATACAAATCTATATTTTTTCAACTTCAATAACCAAATAATGTATAGATACTAGTCCATAAAATTTTTCCCACCATGGTAAATTCTAGCTAGAGGTATAATTATCTACTTCTAGGGTTCAATCTAATCCCCCTTTATATTTTTCCCTAGCATATTGGTAGGCTAAAGTGCCTTCATCATTTCCTTCCCTTTAATGAAATAATTGTTGCAAGGTTTGTGCCCTTGGTCTCCTTGTGTTGTGTAGCACAATGCTTGGGTTCGTGGCATGGCTTAACTGCCTCCTATGGATTCATTAACTCTAGCAATCATATCAAGCATTAACAGGTCGATCTTTTGGTGCAACAGAAATCATTTTTGCAACAATTGGTATCAAATCCTGGGTCATGGGTTCGAACCCCTTGCTTGTGGTGGGGAGGGGGGTGATTGTTGCAAGGTGTGCAACCTTGGTCTCTGTAGACACCCAAAATTGTCCATGTCATATCATTCCCTAGTCATACATGACCTTGTATAACATCTTGCAATATTTTACCCTAGGTCATTACCTTATCCCATTTATTCCACTTGATCACCTTCCTAATTAATTAAATATATCTCATTTATTTAATTAATTCCCCTTCACATGTCTCAAAATAATTCAAATTAAATATTTGAATTAATCTCACTCATTACCACAATGCAACATGTGTCAATCCTTCAAAATATTGCATGCTCATGTGAGTTGGAGAAGAGCAATGGAGATAAATCAAATCTAAATTGGGGATTAGTTTGCTTTGCTTTCTTGTTTTCATTTCATGCTAGTTTGTGCTCTATTGTGCTTGTTAGGGTTTCATTATAATTTGTTTATGCATTTGCTCTAAATTTTTACCCTAACTAAATTTGGTGAATCAGACGTGAAGAACCCTTTCCTTTTGTAGATCTACTAGCTTTCTTTTTGCAAGTTTCATTAACTTTTTGTTGTAGATCTGCCATTTTTTGGACAAAACCCCAAATTTTACAAATTTCTTCATATCTTCCAAACGGCTACAAAATTTTCTACAATATTTTCACAAAAGCTTGTACATTATCTTAAGAGGATACAGTTAAAAAGTTGAGGGTTTATCACCATTTTTGCAAGAGTTATTACAACTTTATGTGTTTTCATAAAATTAACATTTTAGGCACAAATCAAAAAAAAAAAAAAAATTACATTTTTGGAAGTCGCTTGAAATTATAATGGGGTCTTTTTTTTACAGATTTGATTTTGAGGTCAAATAAGGTGTTAAATGATCCAATCTTTTTTTCTCTAGGGTTTTCATAAATCTGCTTTTTTGGGCGCAAAACAGGGAATTTTTCTAACTTCTTTACATTTCTAGAAATCTCTCAGAAAATTAGTAGGGCTCTCTTCTTTGATTTTTTTATTTTTTAGATCAATAATGTCTTCAAATAATCAAATCTAATTTAGCTATGTATCTAAAATTATAATTTTCCTTATCTAATGAGCTTTTTTTTTATGGGTGCATTATAATATATTTTTTTTATTTTGTAGGTGATCATAAGGAGTTGTAGTAGCAGCAATATCAAACAGATTGGAAATCAAAAACTTTCGGGTGGACTCATTCTATTATCTTTATCTCTCATTTGATCAATCAATCTTGTTTACAAAATACTTGAATTTGGGGCTTTAAATGAACATCTTTTTTTATCACACACTTGGATTTTGGGCTTAAAAAGAACATCTTGTTTGCTCACACATAATTGAAATTGGGTTAAAATGAACAATTGTCTTCCATCACACATTTTAACTTTGGGTTAAAAAGAACAAGTGCTTCCATTGTTTGCTTACACACATTTCATTTCTAAGGGTCAATTAACAACTGTGAGTGTGAATTGAGTGTGTGTGTGATTAAAAACACCTCATTTGGTTCACTTTTGTCATACCCTTCTTAGGAGGTCTACTTGGAGCACACACCCTCCAAGGGATGACCTCAATCAAGGTGTGAATCAAAAGACATGCTCCTTTGGGAGTTGAAATCTTGTCACTCTTGGCTAAGCCCCAAAGAACTTTATACCTTTGGGAAGTGAAGGTGAAGGGTGGGTTACCCCTTTCTCCCAACTGTGTGGCAGGATTTTTCTTTCAAATCATATTCAACCTTGTGCATCCTAGCTTAAGACCTAATTGGCCATACCCACTTAACTAACATTAGGCTTGTTGTTGTGTATTCAAGTGTTTGCTTAATCATGACATTTAATCTTGAAAGACAAATTTATCATTATGTTTGGTGTGTGTGTGCATGCATTTACATGTGAGATCTTGTGTTTGATATTGCCCAAGTCAAACTTCTAATAAACATTGTTGCATCATCCTAATCATCCAATCTTATCATCTCAACATCATCATCAACCTAGTCCTAGTCACCATTTTTCAAAATGGTCCTAATCATAAGCCCAAAGTCATAATCCAAGGGGGCTATCCCTCTAGTCCAAATCATGAGACAAAACCTAATCCCAAAATCATAATTCATGGAGGCCCTCTCCCTAATACTAATCATGAGAACAATCCAAGACCTAAAATCACACTTCGAAGGGCCCCTCCTCCTAATTCAAATAATGACAAGAAATATGTGGCATACTTTGAGGGACAAGATGACATACAACAATGTAAATACATGTGTAACTCCATGCCAACATTAGAAAATAAGGTCCTAACACCCCACCTACAAAAAATCATCCAAATACTCCAACACCCAAACCAACCCCTAAACCAATCAACCATACAACAATTACAAGACAACCTTCAACCATTCCAAAAAATTCAATCACCTCATATACAACAACTCCTATCCCAAATCCAACACATCTTAGCCAACCAACAATACCAAATCCAACAACTCATAGCCACACACCAATCCCAAACCAAACAAGCACAAATTCAAATTCCACATCAATCATCACACCAACATAGTCCATCCACTTATCAAGACAACCTTACACCACCATATCCTTTCCATTTCAATGCCACATCATCATATCAATTCACTTTGCAACAAGAACATGCAAGCCCAATTCCACCTTGGCAATAAAATCAAGATCCTTTCAATTCTCATGCTCCATTTGACAAGGGGAACACTAATCTAGTTCATGCACCCTATAACGTTATCATACCACCATTCAATCAAATTCCTATCCCTAAGCCACCATGTCCTAGTCCTAATCCATTGGCCTCTCCACCTTCTAACCCATCAAACTCTTCATTACCCCCACCATAATCTAATCCTCCATCAAATCTACGCCCTAAATTCAAACATTTCAAAAGTAAACCTATGGCATTACCCAAATCCACCTATCCACCTACAAAGGATGTGACCCAAGTGCTACTAGCAAGCAGTCAACCATGTCAACCATTTCCCATCCTTTAGCTTACAAAATATTCTTCCAACACCATGCCTAGTCTTCTAATTTCATCATGTCACCCACAACCCCTTGAGCCTATTTAATAGTCTCCCCCATCGATCCCAAGTCAACCTCCATCATGCTCTCATGAGATTGACCATCAAGAACATGTCAAGCCCCTCCAAGAGCCTTCCTCATCCACTTCCATTCAATCAAGCCAAGAAGTATGTCAAGAGCCTAATCCTAAGCATGTGGAAACATCAAGCCCTAGTCCTAATCAAGGTCAAATCACTTTCATCCAACCTATCCATAATCTATATCTTTTCTATGATCAAGATGATATCCATAATGATAAAGAGCCTATCCATGAGCAATGTGATCCTATACCCATCTATGAGAAAGATATCCCAAATACACCTCCACCTAGTCATATCCATGATCCACAAACATTCACTTGTCATGATGAGGCACATGCCTCCCAAGCCAGCATAGAATATCAAACCAATAATGTGAATCTAAATGAACATAATCAAGATCCTAATGATCCTTCCACATCCACTATCAACTCCATTTCAAATCCATCATATCCACTTGGTCTTCCCGCCCTCATTCATAAATGTTCCTCCCTAGAACAACAACAACCATTATCTTTCGTTGCTTCATTTTCCCCACCCAATAAGGAATTCATGTCTAGTGTTCCACCTACACCTAGTCCCATTTTCCATCACATACTCCAAAACATGAACTACCAAGGTAAAGGTTTAGGCCTTCATGAACAAGGTATTTTGGAGCCCATCCATTTCAAAGTCCCTCCATGCTCATCTAGCCTTGGATATTCACCCCAAGGAAAACAAGCTAAATATTTTGGTACTTCCTTCATCTATCCTAAGTCCTCTTTTCACCATAAATCCTATCATATGCCTAAAACATATGTTTTCATCCCTCCTCCATCCTCCTACAAATGTCAAAAGCATGTGATTGTACACCTTCCACCTTCCACTCTACCACCATTGCTTCCAACTCCTAATACCCCTCCCTCTAATCTACCTCCATTACTCCCAACACCTAATATCACCATTATGCAATCCCCTTATCCATCCACCCATAAATATTCTAAAAATCCTAATCATGACCAATCAATGCACACATTGTCTAAACTTGAAGTTTCCACTCATTCTACTATACCCATGGGATTCAAAAGAAAAAATTTCAATGCCTCTACCTATAAAGTAAAAAATTCCTAAGGGTCCCCATGCCTTAGGGCACAAAAGAAAAGAATCAAAGAAAAATCCATCTAAAAAGCTATATAAGCCCATACCTTCAAAGGAAAAGTCCAAAAAAAAAAAATGGTTTGGGTACCTAAGAAAAAAGAAATCAATTCAAACAAGGCATCCACATCACAAAAATCCCAGCCATCCACTTCCACCTCACATTCCCACTCTATTCAAGAATCTCATATTCCATCCTACAAGAAAAATAAAAGTCATAAAAATACTAAGTCTATATGGGTACCTAAAACACTTCATCACCCATCTCCTAAGCAAACATCTCCATTGCTTCGTACACCCCCTCCACATCAAAAGCTTCAACATTTATCACTGTGTGTGCAATCATTGGTCATGGCTCCCTTCCATTTCATAACAATTCCACCTACCTCCATCTCATCACCCTTCACTCATTATAAATCCTACGTATCTCCCCCATCACCTTCCTATGGTCCATGCTTTTTGCTAAGCCTCCCATTCATCTCCCCTATATAATCCACATCATAATCCACTATTTCCCTACATAATCCACTATTTCCCTCCATAATCCATCATCTACCTACTACATCTCCCTTTCATGTCATCCCTTACCAACATCTATGAGCATAATGACATTTGACATGGTCCATGCAATGACATCCATCTCTAGTGGGACTATCACCTTTCATGGAACTAGAAACTTGAGTCTCTCCTATCCATATTCCCCTTCTCCTATCCAAAAATCAAAAAAGTCAAAAAAAATAAAAATAAAATCAAAAAAAGTCAAAAATCAAAAAAATCAAAAAAAAGAAAAAAATTTAAGAAAGTAAAGAGAAATCCCTTCGTCCAATGGTGAAAACCTGGTAAATAGGTGCCCTGGATAAGTACCATGATGAAAACCCAGAAAATAGGCACCATGTGTAGGTTGATCTTCTTTGTCACTTACACTTAGGGGCATGTTGTCTCATCCTATCATATCATTTTTTATCCTATCATATCATATCTTACCATCTCCTATCTTATCATCATTAGCCATCATACCCATATACTTATCATGTTGAATCCATTCATCCTCTC
This sequence comes from Sequoia sempervirens, assembly GCA_007258455.2. Lineage (NCBI taxonomy): Eukaryota > Viridiplantae > Streptophyta > Pinopsida > Cupressales > Cupressaceae > Sequoia > Sequoia sempervirens. The sequence continues at coordinate 9,400 of VDFB02008054.1, forward strand.
TTCGTCCTTTTGATCTTGATTAAAATAGGGGGAAAAATGTTGAAACATGCTTTGGATATCTTGTGATATACCTCATCCTTCCACACAAGCCTATCATTATCCTATTGTCAAGCTTTTAGATGAAAAATCCTTAGTATTGTACCTAGAATAGGCCATGTTATTCCTATGTGTCATAGTCTTTGGAAATCACATCCTTGCTCTCCTTTGATGCATACATCCATTCCATTCACTATGACCTATCATTTTTATCAATCCATCTACCATGAGCCTTTTATCCCTTATCCTATCACCCACCCTTTCATCCATCAATCCCCTCTATCGTCTTGCACCTATACTTGGTTTTCCCTTGTTATTGGTATCTAGCACAAAGGCTACCCAAATTGTCATCCATTAACATCTCAAAACATTTCAAAAAAGGTCTTGAAAAAATCCAAAACAATCAAAACATTTAGAAAATCCAAAAAGAATCAAAACATTTCAAAAATCCAAAAAAATCAAAACATTTCCAAAATCCAAAACAAAAGCAAAACATTTCAAAAATACAAAAAATCAAAATATCCCCATAAATACAAAAAAATGGAAAAAGGTCCTAAAAAAGACAAAAAAATAATCAAATAGCCAACAAAAATATAAGCAATAAAATCAAACCAAATCACTTCTTCCAATCAATTCAACTCCTTTAAATCAATCTTCAAATTATCAATCAATCAATCCTCTAATCAAATCACTCCAACTTAAATCATTCCAAGCAAATCAATTCCTTGATTTAATTCATCAATCATCATCCAAATCTTCAAATCAATCATTCCAAGCAATAATCCAAATGCAAGTCAATCCTTAATCCATACAAACCAAGCTAATCAATCTTTCCAAATTATCCAATCACATCCTTTGGTCTTGACCCTAGCCTTATTGTAAACCCAATCAATTAATCAAACATCCTTGCGTTGATCTAGGGATATATCGTTCCCCGCAATGATAACACTATCATAAACCAATCAATCAATCAATTAATCATTGGTTTACAGCTTGACAGGGGAAACACCTTGTTTGTTTTTGTATCATTTGTGCATGCTTGCTTGCTTGCCGGTGTGTGTTATCATTTTTATTTTGCATTTGCATCAAATCTTAATCACTCCCAACTAATATTCATATCTTGTATCTAGACAAGGTTGTATTACGTTGGGGCACGAGACACATCATCACCTTGGTCCTATACCTTGGTGCATAACATCTAGTGCTATATCAAACATATGATTTATCACTTTATTGCAGTATAGTGTGTCATTTTTCTTTTTCATCTACTTCTTATCTTTTATCATTCATCTTATCCTTCCTTTATCATTTCATTCATTCATTTTGAGAGAATACACGTGTTTTTCCAACCCGCCTAACCTCTCGAGGGGGCATCATCATCATTATCATATCCTACACCATCATCCCATTTCTTCATATCTTTTGCATCATCATATTCTTCTAGTCATACATGACCATGTATAACATCTTGCAATATTTTACCCTAGGTCATTACCTTATCCCATTTATTCCACTTGATCACCTTCCCAATTAACTAAATAAATCACATTTATTTAATTAATTCCCCTTCATATGTCTCAAAATAATTCAAATTAAATATTTGAATTAATCCCTCACTCATTACCACACTACAACATGTGTCACATGACTACAACTCTTCACATGCACACATAATTTAAATAATTTTATTATTTAAATTTGAGATTCCCACTCACATCCTATTTTTAGCCCCACTTATTTGTGTGTCATAGGCATCTTTTACTTCAAAATAAATAAAAGAATCCCACTTATTCCCTCACATCCTAATTTTAGCCTCATGTCATAAACCACTTAATGTGCGTCATGGGCACTAAAATCAACTTTTAATCCTAGCCATACACATCACACAATTGGATTTTAATCTTATCAATTGAATCATATCAACTCTTACCTATAATATCAAGCCTCACACAAGCCATTTGAATCCATCTTCTTCTAGTATCCTTACTCTACCAAAATTCCCTCCAATCTTCTCATCTATCTATCTATTTTTCCTCTATCATCTCCATCTCAATGTTATGCTATGAAAATGAGCAATCAACATCAACATATCAAATCATTCAATCCTTCAAAATCTTGCATGCTCATGTGAGCTAGAAAGAGCAATGGAGATAAATCAAATCTAGCTTGGAGATTGGTTTGCTTTGCTTTCTTGTTTTCATTTCATGTTAGTTTGTGCTCTATTGTGCTTGTTAGGGTTTCAGTATAATTTTTTTATGCATTTTTCCTAAGATGATTTTCCCTAACTACAATCTCCTTGTGTTGTGTAGCACAGCACTTGGGTTTGTGACATGGCTTAACCGCCTCTGATTCATTAAATTTGATGGTTGTATCAGGCATTAACAGGTCGATCTTTTGGTGCAACGACAATCATATTTGCAACAATACAATAAGTTTAAACAAATATATAAATGATTATCAAAGTTTAGTGTAGTCTTGTTTGTTGATTCCAAAAAATTGACCCCCAAGACTTCCTTTATAACTGCCTCTATATTTTATCTCTAAATCACAAAATTTCCTCGCCACGTATCAATAATATCTCTCATAAATAAAATTTGGTATTTCTTGCTATGCAAGTCAAATCTAGGCTCTATGGTGGTTTCCTAGCTTCTTTGAATGCAATTAAGTTATTATCTTTCCTTCATATAAAAGGATTATATCCTCATATATTAATTTCTCACTAATTTACTCCAATTTCAAATGTGTGAAAATATTAGTCACTAAAAGGACAACAAGAAATTTACAATGATGTGAAGTGATCATATTTAAATGTTAGGGAGAAAAATTAAATATCCTAGAAAATGTTTAATCCTTCCCAACTATCCACAAAGTTCCAAATAGATAGGTCCCTATTTGAATTTATTACATTATTTACCAAAAAATCAATTACCCATTGAGCCTCTCTAAAACAATGCTGAAAGGAATGTGCAGAGTTAGAGTCTAGTAATGACCAAGCCTCTCAAGGAAAGCTATTTATCTCCAACTAGAAAACTTTTAATTTCTAAGTGAATTGAAAATGACCATATAGTTGGCTTCAATGATCACTAAATGTATGCCACAAATATGAACAATCTCAAGACCAAGAATCAAATTTGAATCTTTCACTTCATTATTGATACTACATTTTAGTATTTTAGAAGCAATATTAACAATCCTTTTAGAGGATTCTTTATCACACATCTAGCTCTAGAAACACCTAGATTGCCTCTTAATAAAAATTTAGTTTGAATAAATGTAAAGATGGAACAATCCATTTCACCTCCTCTCTATTGAAGAGAGGGTTTAGCCCTAATTATTCTATGAATATGTGGAAGGCTCAATTTTTTAAAAATTTCCAACATTTCCTTATCTCAAGGAAGACAACAAAATATTTTGGGAATTATTTCCAACTCTAGACATGACCAATTCTAAAATTATAATATCCAATCTAGTGAGAACCATCTCAATAGAAAAATATTTATCCTCAAATATTCTTCTATTTCTCTATTTCCAAAGATGCAAAATTAATAGATAAGGAACTACAATTTATAATTGAGAAAAAAGTGTCTTTCATTTTAGTAAAGGTCATTTTTAGAAGAGTTGTGGAAAAGTATATGGAAGAGAACTAAAACTAGACTAGTTAAGATGAGAACACAAGAAATTCTAGCATTTCAAGATAAAGAGGCGATGAATAATGACCATCATCTTCCCCTTCAATATTGTTGATATTCCTTTTACCAATTTTTTCACCAATAGAGCTACATAGGCATAATCATGAACACAAAAAAACTAGACTAAGTAGAGAATTTCCTTTACATCTTTTAGTCCATCCATATCCTTAAGAGGATGATGATATATAGCATCGTAAATTATCTACCCTTGACAATTTCACACTAGGTTTAGCTCCCATTTGTGTTCCTAGACCTAATTGTGCTTATAAGTTGCATGTTTTAATGTCGTTTCTAGAAAATTAGGATAGAATTAGAAATCAATATTAAATATTCATTTAACGACATCAAAATTCCCAAAATAGGTTTAGTTTAGGGAACCCACACCCTTGACTAGCCTATTTTGGCCCAAATTTAAATAATTTATTGTCAGTATTTTTAATTATAAATTTAAATTTATTTGTCAACTCTTTACAATTAATTTTTAGGGAAATAAATAATTACATATAAATACAAGTCTTTTTCACCATTTAAACATATAGTAATTGAAATTGAAAATTGTAACATCCTAAAAGAAGTCAAAAGCAGAATAAGCAGAATTATTACAACATTATTTCAATCAAGCATCATGTTAGGAATACATCAAGTTTATATGTGAGTTTGTTCATATTTTATGTGCATTTGTTTTGTGAGTGCTAACACTTGTAGAACCTTCAATAAAGCATCCAATTATCCTTGTATGAGATGTTCCATGACTTCGGTCTATCAAGGAACTCAAATATGGAGTGGTAAGTTGTAGCACTTATCAATTTATCACTTATTGTATCCATTTTTCTATGCCTAGCCTAGGGTAAGAACTCTTTACATCATCATAGCCATTGTGGAGGTGGGAACACCAAAACAAGGTTTGACATAGGCAAGCCCTATATGGAACAACCCTTTCCCTCAATTCTTGTGTGTATGTGATAGATTTGAAGCAAATTTGGAAGGAGATTCAAGGCATAATTGCAAGATTCAACATTCAAGAATCTTCCTTCAACAAATTAGGAAAGGTGGATTATTTATTGACATACAAAGCTCTAAAGCTGATTTTAGGAGGATAGAGCCTACATATTGTAACCTACTAAGATTTGTTCAAAGTTCCTAAAAAGTAGTTGTGATCCTAAGAATTTTACCCTACTCTAATGTGCAAAATAACTAAGAAATGCAAGTGATAAAAGACTAAGGACACTTCAAGATTAGCCTAAAGAGTGATAAAACAAGGAGGAAAGTAGATAAAACAAGATGTAAATGATTTTACCTTCCTTGCTGTTGAAGACTCCTTGATTGGCCCTTGCTTGGGATGATTTTGTGTGCTCCTTAGATGATTTCTTGAGTGACTAAGATTGGATGTGCAAAATGATTAGAATGAATGGCTAGGTGATAGTAAAATGAGTGAGAATGCAAATTTGCAGCATGTAGTTATCAAATGGCTAAGTCCTCTAAATGCCCTTAAGGAGGGGGTATTTATAGAAGAATTTGAATTCTCTAGAGAATTCAATGGTTGGGATTTATCCAACAAGGCCAAGATGAAGGGCTAAGGTGAGTTAAGGACTCACAAGCCCTCACATCTTGACATGTGGATTGTGAGATGGCTAAGGGTGAGATGATGTGTAGGTGATGTGGAAGAGAGGTACATGAGGTGGAGGAAGGACAAGTACTTTGCAAGTACATTGGGAGATGGGAAGAATCTTAGGTGAATAAAAGTGAATTAAAAATTCACAATGATTGGAAGAATCTAGTGGATAAGACAATGTTCCCAAAAGGTGGGAGTTTGTCACATGTGACTTGATGTGACAAGTCAAAGGTTCTAGAAGATGCATGGGAAAAGGGGATTCTTGGAATAAAATGAATTAAAAATTCCTTGGGGGATGGAGAGAGTTGACCAAGGTACTGATTAAGATTAATTAATCAAGAATTAGAAGATAAATGAGGATTAGAAGCCAACTTGCAAAAGTTGGAGGATGTGACATCCTAATCAAGGATTAGGCATGCACATCCCTAATGAAGAAATTAGGAGATGGATTAGGATTAGGATTAGATGAAAATGACATGTGAGGAATTAAATAAATGTAATTAATAAATACCTTAGGGATTTAAGAATTAAGGATATTAATTAAATGTAATATTTATTTAATTCATTTGATGAAAAGGGGATTAAAAGAGTAAGGTATTTAATTAATAAATACCTTAGGGATTTGGCAGAATTAAGGATATTAATTAAATAATAGTAATATTACTTAATTAACTCGGATAAGAGGATGTTTAGATGAAAAGTGATAAATTTGGATAAATTAAGTGTCCAAATTTGGATGTCTATAGTAGCATTTATAGTCTAGGGTTCCCATAGCCTTGACCAACCAAATTCATCTCAGATTTGAATGCTAGATTCTTCTATCTTTGCACTTTGCTTCTTTGTAATATGTTTATGTGTCTCAATTTCTACAATTATTTGTAACTTAATTAGTTTGTTATAGGTTTATCATTATCCTAGATCACTATTGCATTACACACATCACTTCTACATCAGATCTAATCCCACTACCACAAAAAAGGGATCAGCACCTTCATCAACCATTTTGGCTCTTCCATTGAGGATATTAGCCAAGTGATCTTTTATGATCATTTTTGTGTCCCTAAATGCTTGATTGGATATGGTGTGATTCAAACCATAGATCCCCTTTTTCCCCATCATATTTTGGTGAACCTAGCACTTTTTACATTTGCAAAATTTCAAAAAATTATATAGTTTTCATTTTTGAAATCTAAGTGCAATATTAGGTTGTTATTAGTCAATTTGCATGCACATTTTAGGGAAAATATTGAAAAAATGAAAATTTTCATATAATTTATCATTTTAAAAGTTCAAAAAGTGTTTGATTCTTTGCATTTAAATTTAGTTAGTTCTAGTATCCTAAATTCTAGAAATTGTGAATTTGAACATATTGTATGGTTTTAAATACATAAAATTTCATGCATGTGTGTGCTTCACATAAATAAATTAGGTTTTAATGGATTTACATAACTTTGTTTGTTATCATACATAAACCTGTGCAACTTCAGATCCTCAGACAGTGTAGTTAATTTTCTTACTTTTAAATTATTAGAAAATTGCATCTCTAGTCTAGGGTTCCCACACCCTTATCCAATCAGATTTTGTTCAAAATTCAATCACAATTTGGACTCTGTGGTCCCTATCCAAATCTATGTGCTAAGTCTAAAATTTGTTTCAGTTTTTTTCATTGTTATCTATTTTTCTCAATATATGAACACTCAAGCGTTGTGAATATCAATTTATGAGTTTCATGACCTAGTGTCCCATGTCTAATACCCTTGTGAGATGTAGTTACAAACTTATGGCTTCTCATGCTACAATCACCTCCCATGTTGAGCCCGATTCTTATAACTCTTTCACTCAAGGTATTACATCTACACAACCTATCTTTGGTTCTCTTTCTATGATGCATGAGCATCCAAGCGAACTGGAAATCAACATCAACCAATTTTTTTATTTTCATGTTTATTTTTTGCATTTTGGTGTGGGTTGGAGCTTCAATAGCCCCTTTTGGATTGTTTGAAGGATAAATATGTATTTACTAATACTTGGATTTTCATTTCAAAAATCAAAGGAAAACAGTGTGTTTAATGTGATTTTAAAATTATTGTATAATTGCAAGGCTTAAAGGGTTTAAGGGGTTCATTGTCATGTTAGAGGGAGCTTGAAAATAATAATTAATATTCATTGTATCAATTTGGCTTCCTATATATTTTTTCATAAGGCAAGTGATCTTTGGCATTCCATTCTTGTCTTTTTGGGTGCTTAAAATGGAGGGAAAAGATTGTGATTTTTGGAAAATAAATAAATAACTCTTCAATCACCAAAGGAGCACAACTTGGTTTTTTATTTTATTCATTTTCCAAAGGAATCTACAGAAACAAGGTGTTTGATATGGTGAAGCAACATTAACAACACATTTTGGAAGAAAAATAATGTCTTTATTTCATTCTTTGTGAAGGAATTTTAGACGTCAAGTTGAGGGAAATGAAAGGGCAGATTTTTGTGCCACTTTTTGGTGCTTGAAATGGTGTAAAAATATATAAAATGCACTAAATAATGGTGTGAAAAGGAAGCAATCAACAACAGCAAGGTTGGAGAAAAATTTGCAATTTGCTCGTGAGAGTTGCATAAGAAAGAGTGCAAGAAATAAGCTTGTGAAGAGAAGAGGAATAGAAGAAGAGAAGGGATTTTTCAAGTGTTCTAGGTTATTTTCCTTATGTTATGAGTATTTATTTTTTCCTACACATATTATTTAAGTTTTCTTAGGTTTATAAAATGTTGTTAATATGAGGAAATGTGGTATAACACATCAGCTAAATGTGTCACTCTCTCCCACACATGGATAGTTGAGTTATGCACCCTCTTTTGGCTACTTATTCCACCTCTCATAACCACTATTTTTTCTTTACTTGAGTAGGTTATTGGGTAGTTTGGTTACACACCCTCTTTTGGATTTATGTGCAACCTCTCATAACCTCTATTTTTCCCTTACTTAAGGAGTTTATGCCACTTTTTTTGAAATTTACCAAGTAGGTAAAACCTCCCACCTTTTATGGGTAGTAGGAGTTAATGCACCTCTTGTATGTATATTCCCTTATTTTTCTATATATATAACACTTCCCTCTCACCTTCACTAGTTTGGTGACTTGTTCGGTGAGACTAACAAGATTATTCTCAAATTCTCTTACATTGTTTCTACTTTTCTCTCTTTTCAAATCATATCTCCACTTTGCTATTTTTATCTCTAATAATCTATCAATTGGAGTTGCATGTGATCTATGAATGATATCAGATCCTTGCTCGATTCTCGCTTCTCAAAGAATCTAACAAGATATAACTATGCATGGCCTTAGCATTATTTCTCAGTCTATGTCCACTCCCTTTATAGTTCTAATGGCCAAATTTGGATGCTTCTTTTAAAAACTTACCCACTAGGGCCTCCACAACCTCATGGGAATCACATTTATGAAGGGGGGTGATCCCACAAAGTTGGTTTACAATTTTTGGGAGATTCTAATTTTTGTTGAAATCACATATTTTTAGAAAATATAATGATTTAATCCTTAAAAAGTTTCATTTAAAGCATTCCAATTGAAGAGGGTTTGATCAAACTACCTTAGATCAAACCCCCTTGGATAGAACCCCGCTAGTTTTAAACCATACCTATAATAGAGACTCCTTTACACCTATCAAAATGCTGATAAAAAAACCATTTTTGATTTATCTTTTGGGGGATCAAATGAATTCATTTAAAATTCATTTTTTGTAACTATGTAGTGCTTATTATAAGCTTCCCAAAAAGTATAATTTTAAATCAATTTAATTTTATTATTATATTTATTTTTTATTTCTTGTGAATGTAGGTTTTTCACCAAAAATCAAACTCTCTATTCTGCACATGTGGAAAAATAGAAGATTATCAAAAAAAAAAAAAAATATGAGTGCATCAGATATTGAAATCCTTGATCCAACAAAAAAAATTTGAATTTCGATACATACAAAAAAAGTTGTGTTATACAGTCTGCCTATGTCTAAATTGTAACTGGTTTGACTTCAAAACTTGATTAAGGAAAAAATATTCAAGAAAACACTATGAAACCAATTGGAAGCACTAGATATCGTAGTTACAAATATAACTTCAAAAAAATAGAATTTTATCCTTCATGGAAAAAAAATTATGTGTTATACGGTGAGCGTCACTCCTTAAAAATGATGTTTACTACAAAAAACTAGTTTTCGAAGGAGATGGAAAAAGAAGTGCAATATGATTCCAAAAAATTTGAAAAAAATATATTTAGAATCTACAGACAAAATTTCACAAATCACTAGTTTGCATCATCTTCAAATTCCTCATGGTTTAGCCGCTATAGGTGCCCAAAAGTGAATATTTAGTTTGAAAAAATCAGTTCAGTGTCTAGTTTGGCCAAAAAATTGTAAACTAGTATTGTGGGATCACCCAGGGTTTTGACTTAAGTTAAATAATGTGGGCAATGAGATATTTTAGCTAAACAAATTCTATTGTGTGGCCAATATTAGACACATCCTTACACCAGAACACAAGTTTGTCCTTCTCCTCATCCACTAAAATGGTATGTGGTCCCTTTCATTTATTGTTGATAACTTAGCCAAGAAACCATAATGTTAAGTTTCTAGGAGGTGTTCCCTACTTCTTTGTCATATCCTAATGAATATATGTGTGCACTACATGTACAATTATAGTTATATTTTCATTATTTATCTAGTTACTTGTGCAATCTTTTGTAGATTTCAATTTAACATCATCTTTTATAGTGATCACAATCATTAGTTGAAGATTTGGATAGGGATTTAGGGAGACTACACTCTTAGCAACAGCATATTTCTATTTGGTAATAGGTGCACATCATTGTCTATTAATTCTATCTAATTGAACTTAACTCCTTGTATCACTTTTAATCTTTTCCTTCTATAGGTTATCTTCCCCTTTTGACTTCCTACCATATTCTTGACTAAATTTTTACCATAAAAATTATTAGCAATGGTTCTATTAAAGAAAATATATAAACTTTGGCATAAATATTGTGTAATATATATGTATTTGCATAAAAATATTTGTACAATTATATAAAGTTGGACAACTATCTCCCTATTTTATCATGGTTTGGTCTTAGTGTATATACTTATGTATAGGTTTATCCAAAGTTTGTCTAAGTGCGTATACTTTTATATAGGTTAATATAAATTATATTTGTGGATGTAATCATATTGATAATCATATACACAAATACAAAGCTATATATAATGGTACAAATTTGCATGTACAACTCAACATTTATATAGATAGTTTTCATACATATTTACTCAAATAGACAACTATATAGATGATCCATCCTAGTGGACATGGATGGTTTTTTCTCTATCAATACTTGGAAAGGATTGGAGATAATGGTGTTTTCTAATGCCAACACCTATGCATGAGTATGTTTCTAAGCTTCAATGCTTACTTGTGATTGGAGAGGCTTTGGCAGTGAACTCTCATCATTGAAAATAATAGCAATGTTAAGGAAGAGACTTCAAATATATGCTCCAAGTTACATTTAGGAATAAAATAGTATTATGCAATGGTGTAGTGGTGTAAAATTAGTGTATCTCAAATATGTTTAAAGCATGACTTGAATTTTTCTATAATATGGTACTATAAACTCTTGTATTACAATATTTAAAATATATGTTATCATGTCATAAATATGTGGCATTCATGTTTCAACATATATTTTCCTATTGATAAGTGTTAATAGGAGCTTGACATGCATAAAATTAGGGTGTGTGGGTACTATTATTCAAAAGGATATAGCCCAAGTGATCCCTTCATAATTTAAGACAAAGGAAAGATTATTGTAACAAAAAATATTCGATAGTTTTTTCAAGTTGCTTTATGTGTGTATCTATGTATAACTATGTGTATACATAAAAAAAAATCAAATTAAATTAAATAAAGGTATATAGATTTGGACACATATGTATAGGGAAATATTATATCAAAATATAGTGAAACTAAGTATACAATGTGTGAACATAAAATTATAAATAATATTTACATATTTCTATATTTAAAGAAAAAATGCGTAGAAGTATGTATGTGTATACAATTATATCTATGTGTATACATTTGTAAATACATATGTGTATATAGTTCTATTTATCTATGTGTATGTTGTATATATGTGTGTATAGAGTTGTATGTGTGTATATAGTTGTATGTATGTTTGTATGAAATTGTATATATGTGTATACATCTTAAATAATATTTATAGCTTTTTTCGATTTGTAGAAAAAAGTGTAGATGTTTGTATGTGTATGCAATCAAGTATATATGTATACAATTTTATACATGTATAGATAGTTGCATAAACATCTATAGATAGTCATATATACACATTGGCTCATATAAATAGCTACATACATATATAAAAGTTGTAATGCAGTGATATAGAGAAAGCCCTCAACATAAATAAACCTTAAATAAAAAATAGTCAATATAAATACCATATATGACTATTAAACCATCAACGGATAGTTGTAATGGTTTTCATTACAAACTCTCTAGAATTAAATTGTAGGACAAAAAAGACGTCATTGTAGCAAAAAACGCTCTGTAATTAGAGTTACATTATATATTTCAACATATAAATGTATCTATGTATAAACATTTTGCAATTAACTTGTATAGAAACATATAGAGGTGGGAAATTTATAGACATAAACATTGCAAATAATTTTTACATCACTATATAGTTGATGAAAATTATGTGTAAAGTTATATTCAAATGGACAAATCCTTGTAAATATATAATTTATAAATAGCTAAGGTATATAACATATTGTTTTCCATATTACAAAAGAAAAATATTTGAGAAATTGAGAAATCTGATTATGTTGTATGCAAACTACCTATGTAGAACAATATATAAATATGAAAATTACGTAGTTGATATCAGTGAAATATAATATTATGTAAACAAAGTTGGAGGAATTTGGAAACTATTAAACTTGGAAACCAAGAGATGCACCTAATTAGCTTTGGAATTTGTAGAGGATATTGTAGAGCACCTAGAGTAAAAAGATAATAGATTGCCTTGTGAAATGGATGTGTAGAGAATTTCCCTCTTATAGATTCAATGTCTTTTAAAAAATGCATGCATTGAACAAGAGTTGTTGAATTTGAATTTGAACTGTTAGTATAAAATAATATTAGTGCCATCAAATTTGAATTTGAAAAAAATGTATAAATATAGCATAATTTGATGTGAATTATAGAGATGGTATATTTTTCAGGTCTAGTAGGGAGCCTTACAATGTTAAATGTTTGTGTATGTATATTTATTAATTAGAAGATGTCAAGTATGGGAACATGTGTAATTGATAGTCCATATAGATGACATTGACTTACATTTATGGTAGGTTAGGCACCAATAATTGATCATGGGGATGTGTCAATGGAACTTATTTGGCTTTTATTCATTCTCAAAAAGGGTGGCTATTGTAAATATTTAGATATGTAATTAATTTAAGGAGTGTGTATTTTACTTTCAAAGACTCCCCCAATTTGATAATTTTTTCTTATAGTGCAACTAAATATGATTTATTTTGTTCACCTTGAATGATATAAATACACATGTACATATTGTTACACCCCAATTGTGTAATTACTATTTACTATTACTATGTAAGGTAAAATGTGAATTCAGTGGATGAATAAATTGTGTGTGCACTTTGTTATCACTACTTTGTGAATGAATGTCATCTCATTTAATGTTATATGAGGGAATGCATTTATGCGATTGGATGAATACTGAATTAATATTCTAACTATGGAGATGTATTATGTGCAATGCATATTTTGTTGAATAGCTAACTACCTAGGACATGTTTTTGAGAATGTGGATGCAGGTATATGTTCATTCCTCTAGGCAAAGGGGAAGTATCACTCAGGAGAAGGTCTTGGTCAGGTAACTAGTAATGTAACCTATTTGAGCTTACTTTCACCACAATAGAATATTTGAGTCGGGTTATGATGTGGGAAGTAGGTAATTCATCCTCAGCATAATGTGTTTGCATTAGTAAGGGTCTTGATTACTACCGAATGCATGCCTGGATGATGTTTATTTGATTGAGCTTGTGAGTCCTTTCTTATCCTACTGTGTTTGTTTGTGTCGTTGAATGAGTGTTTGGATATATGCATAAACGCATATATATGCATATGTCGACATACACATACAATGGATGTAATGGGATGTCCATACGAGTATGATGACATATGTATAGAGATGCATATGTGTATATAAATGTAGACACGTAAAATGTACTGATTGGCATTGGACATCTGATCCTCACCACTAACATCATTTCACCCTGAATCATCCTTTGGTCTAACCATTTAATCAAATACCTTTATCTAATTAAATTCATCAATATTCCTCTCTTAATTAAATAAATCAGTTATCTAATTAAGTCATCCTTTCTTGATAATTAAATTGACCATTTTGATCTAATTATCCTATTTAATTAGATAATTAATTTTATTTGATTAAATCTCTTAAGTCTATCTATTAAATTAAATAAATTAAAACCTTATTTAGTTTAATCTAACATCATCTCCTTTAATTAAATAAATCAAAAATCCTTATTTAATTAATCATTTATCACATTCTTCTCATATTTGATTTAAATAAATCCACAAATTTAAGTCAAATAGGTCACATCATTTAATCCCTTCATTAAATTAATCTACCTGGATTAATTTAATCTCTCCTCATGTCCCATCCTCCATCTTTTACCACTTGCACATGAAAATAGACTTATTTGATTTATTAAATCTCTATTTTCCTCAACAAGGCATCTTTTAAGGAATATTCCCCAAGTTTGAATTTAAAATCCAAGTGGAATAAGTCCTTCCAACAAGGCATTTACTCTCTCTTACATGTCCTTTGCCTTGAGCCAAGTGGCATTCAATGCATTCTTCCTTCCCTCTTGCATGTCATTTCAACAATTTCAAAATTCAAATATATGCATTTATTGGCACAATCCTCAAAACTTGCACATCCTCCATCCACTCATAAGTTGACAAGTGGCACTTTTCCATTGGCTAATTCTTAGTCCCACATTGCTCTATTTTGGACATTCATCCATCTTCTCATTCTATAAATAAGAGTCTAATCATCTCATTTCATCATCCACAATTTGAGTAAACTTACTATACTCAAATTATTAGCAAATTTCATCCATTATCATTGAGTTCATAGCTAGGTTATGCAGATTTTTCTATTGGAGCACTCATCAAGCATCAACAAAGTGGATCATTCTTCATCACACATCAATCTTGCATCATAGGAGTTGGAAAAGGGCCAATTTTCACATCAAATTGGCACCAATTCCCCCATGGATTTAGCTTGCTTTATTCTTCTTTCATCTCATTCTTTCTTTATTTCTTATTTGAAACTTTGCTAATGGAATTCATGGGGAATCCTTGTTCTTGCTTTCATTTCATCTTCTAATGTGTTTGTTCATGTTGTTTTGCAGGTATTAGGATTGGGGTTCGACATTTTGGCGCTAGAAGGAGGGCTATCTCACATTCTAATCATGTTTTTTGTCAAAATTTTGCATTTTTGTTTATCTACAGGAAAACTCCACCATTGGATTGTCAGCGTCGCTATTCAGCACTGCTAGAACTCTAGCGTCGCTATATTCCACCACTGCAAAAAACAAACTGTGACGCCCCTGTTTCCCTCCCAAGATTTTGAATTTTAAACTGTGTCACTAGACCTGTTTAACCCACGGGAATTTTTTAAAAAAATCAAACTGCACCGCTGGACAAAAGTGTGATGCCTTTACACTCACTGGCTTGACTGCAGAGCGACGTTGACTGGCAAGCAACGCTATATAGCACCACTGGAGAAATCAAACTGCGATGCCTTCACAGATTACACCGCTGGAGGGGAGTATGAAGTGAAATTTAATTTGCAGCAGGGTATGTGCAGGATTATCATGGAAAAAACAGGCCCTTAAGTGGCAATGAAAATTCAGAAAAAATCAAAGTTAGGCAACTTGACATAAAAATTTGAATAAGTTAACTATATTATTTCAAAAATATGTAAGAATAGAATATGTGGCAAATTGAATGTAGTTTCTAAACTACTAAGTTTATTTTATTTTTTTAAAATTCTATTTGGTGAAAATTTGAAATATCAATGCAGTAGTACTTAAATTTCAGGGGAAAAATAAAAGTAGGTGTCTTCCACCCTAACCACAATAAAATGATAATATTTTTATAAGATTTTAGATATAAGTAGAGGACTCATGTCGGATGGCATATTTTTGTAATTTTTTCCTAAGTAAATAATTAATTATGATTTTTTATTACAACTTTTAAAAATATAAAACTTCGTATGTCGACCACCTTAACTTGCTCAAAACTTCATAATTTTTTTTTTTTAATCCTATAGTATGCAAAACATAGAATGTGACGCATATTTTGGATTCAAAAAATATGATACCCTTTGAAAGTAATAGATGTTTTTCAATCAGCCTATCAATCAGGACTTTAGTCGTAATTCTAATAGAAAATAAATAATAATTATTTATTAAATTCAAAGCAAAGAATAATTTATATTGGTGGAAATCTGAGAGTCTCCTCTACAAACCCTCTTCATTTCATCAATTTTGGCTAAAAATAAAGTCATCAGCCACATGGACGAAGTCTAGAAAAATAAGGTGAGTTGTCAAACACGTTTTTTGCGTTGACTTCTTAGGATTGGCATGTCCAAGCCAAATACCAAAGTAAGCTCAAGGCTAATCCCAAGGCAATAAATTCTTTTTTAGAAATATCAGATATCCATTTCAAATTGGATATCTGATTTGGTTTATATATGATTTTAAAAAATGTTTTACACTTTATAATATATGATTTAGAAAATGCAATAAATATTTTATAGTTTATTTTAATATATCTAGTTTAGAATATAGAATATAGTTTATAATTTAATATATAATATATTATATTATTATGTATAATATTTAAATATTATTTCTATATTTTAGTTAATGTATATATATATATACTAATATATAAAATATTATATAACTAATTAATATTACTAACATATAAAATATTTAAATATTATCTCTTTCCCTCTCTCTCTCTCAAATTATTCCCCTCCTAATTCTCTCTCTCTCTC